>CABHPQ010164495.1:49612-71279 GCA_902168405.1 Peromyscus aztecus
CTCTCTCTCTCTCTCTCTCTCTCTCTCTCTCTCTCTCTCTCTCTCTCGCCTATCTTAACTTCCTATCTCTAATCCAATATGTAAGAATTAAGAAGTGTCTACTTCTTGTCAATAGCCAGTAAAACCAAACCAAAACAACAATAACAAAAATAACGAACAAACGAAAGAAAGAAAGAAACTAAGACACAGTCAACCTTTCCTAGACCTATCTAAGAAGTGAGGACACAGGACAAACTATTACTACCATCTTGGGGAAGCAGGTGGGAAGACAATGAGAAGCTTAACTCTCCAAAACAAAGCCAGCCAAATGAACTCCCACCAGACTGCAGGATGCACAGCATGGAGGAAAACTGCAAAGGGCCTGGGTCACACCACTGCACTACTGAGAGTTTTCTTTTTTGAATGTCCCAAGACCCTCACCTGCAGCAAATGGGAAAACACTTCTGTACCCAGCAAAGGAGGAGAGAGGAGCCATCTTAAAGTACACAGAGCATCCTCTGTTCCTTAATGAATCTGCTACAGGAGAAGCTAATTAACCACATTTAATTGACTTAAGGGAAATCCAGACCTCTATAGCTACCCTCTTCATCTCAGGATCACTGAAACATGGAGACCTACTTAAAGTGTTTAGTATATTTTCTAACTCAACCATCTCAAGAGCTGACCAGGAAAAGCTTACTCCCCAAACTTTTTTAGGTAGCATATCATGTTCGATATTATAAATAAAAATCATGTTCACTCTGCACAGCAGGATGATGTGTATACATTATGGAATGGTAAATTGAACTATGTGTGCATTACCTAATGCAACTATTTTCAGAATGAAAACACTTAAGATCTGCTCTTATTGTGATCTGAACAATAAAGTGCATTGTTACAACAGAATAGTTCCCTTGAACATATTCCTCCTAATTGAAATTTTGTATCCACTAATTACAATTTCTCATTTTTCCCTTGCTGTGTTTGTTGCAATCCCCATCTTACTCTGCATGTATGAGTTCAGCATTTTTAGCTTCCATGTATAAATGAAGTGAAGCAGCATTTGTCTTTCTATGACTAGATTATTCCATTGAACATATGCCCCCTCCTAGCTTTATCTTTGGTGCTGTAAGTGGCATGATTTCTTTCTTTTGTTCCTTGGACCATTTTCCTCCTACTGGGTTGGCTCATCCAGCCTTGAAATGAGGGTACATCCCCAGCCTTATTGTAACTTGCTATGCCATATTTGGATGATATCCCTGGGACGCCTGTCCTTTTCTGATGGGAAACGGAGGAGGAGTGTATCTGAGGGAGAGGGGAGGTTAGGGGAGACAGGAAAGAGTGGAGGGAGGGGAAACTGTGGTCAGGATATAATGTATGAATAGAAAAAACTTATGAATGTTGTGGGATATCTTTTTGTACACTGTGAAGATATGTCTCTGCCAAGGCACATTCTGATTGGTTTAATAAAGAGCTGAATGGCCAATAGATAGGCAGGAGGGGATAGGGGGACAACTAGGAAGAGATAGAAACTCTGGGAAGATGGGAGGTGGGATTAACCAGCCAGACCCAGAGAAAATAGGATGTATGGTACTGAGGAGAGCTAACAAGCCACATGGCAGAACATAGATTAATATAAACAGGTTAATTTAAGTTTTAAGAGCTAGTTGGGAACAAGCCTCAGCTCAAGCCAAGCTTTCATACTTAATAATAAGTCTCTGTATCATTATTTGGGAGTAGGCAGTCCAAGAAAGTCTGACTACATTTGGCATCCAACATCAGGCACACATATCCAAAGGTAAAGCAGTTGGCATGCTACTTGGTGGGAAACTAAATGGAAATGCCTGCCGCAGTTTGAGCTCAACAACTTCCCAAAGCTGGGGTGGGTAATCATGGCTCCTGCTGATCCCTGCCAATGTAAGGCCTGACTGTCACAGACCTGAGGGGGGCAGATCCATCCACCAGCACCATGTGCTAAGTAGAGCCATAGAATGAGACTGCAGATGCACAAAAGGGCTTTGTAATATCTTTGCAATGTTTTCCTGGAGTCATGTTGCACAGACAGGGCAGTTTATACTCACTGCATGTGACCACCTCTTGTAGGTCAGTCGCAGCAAGTAGCCTGGCCTTTTTAAGCTTGGCTCACATGGCCAAAGAGCTGCACAAAAAGTCAGTTCCCAACCAACAAAGCCTGAGCAGATAGAGTATGCTTGGAAATGTGCTTAGGTGAGGAAGAAAGAAAAGAAAATGGGTATAGACAGACACGGAAAAAATAGTTTAAAATAATAAAGTCTTTAAAGAGAGAGTGGGGTAACATAAATAGAATAAGGCATTTAAGGATGGAAAATTTTATAACAGGATATTGGTCCTACATAGTGCTTTATTAGTTTAAACACTAATTAACAAAAAACAACAGCTGCTGAGAGACATTGGATTGTAGAAAGGCTGCTGAAGTGAACCAGCCTATGTATTTTAAGAATGTCAACTTCAGAATGGAAGTCAGGGAATGTGTTACATTGGGAGAAAGATTATGCCTTTGTCTCCACAGGAAATGAAAAGCTATAGATTCCTTCAAAAGTAATAAAGATAAAATTTGACTGGGGGAGACCTCCTGAAAATCTTGGATGCAGACATGAAGGAAGAAACCAAGAAAAACTATAAGACAGGTGACATATATACTGATCCTTCTACATGGGAACAGCTCTGAGAGTAGATGAGACATGATAAGTCTTGTTAGCTGCAGAGTCCTCATGGCTTAGTATTACATGCCATGAAGATTTATATTAAAGTTTGATTATAAAATCCAAACAGACTTATAAAATTGACAGATGTCTTTGACCTGCTCAAACATATAACAGATAATGATTTTTAGCTGATTTGTGCATACCACAATGCCATACTTACGTTAATACAGACATATATGTTACCTTTGAAAGTTTGTGTATTTTTAGAAACAAACAAATAAACAAATGACCAGACACCAATGAAGACAAGTAAACCAAGTGATCTAGCCTTTCAGAATGCCTCTGTTGCAATTACCTCAAAAATCTGCATCCAGAACAACTTCAAAGCTGCTGAGATGGTCCAGTCTCACAGACAACTGCAGCCAGGACTTCAGATAAGCTCTGAACTTTCTCATAATACAGCAAATGGACAACAAATAATACAGCTAGCTCTCCCATGACTTGACTATTTTCCCAATTTTCTCAGGGTCCCCTAGAGATTCAGTCACCCTTAGACAACAGGAAGTAATTTTAAGAACACAACACCCACATTCCTAAAAGGTGGGGTGGGTTGTTTTTGGTCATTTGTTGGGTTATGAATATTTGTCATCGTTTAAGGGGGTTGATTGCAAGTCATTATTGATCATGATGGGGGAAAAACAAGCAAAGGAGGTTAGAATCAGGGATTTCTTTCTTTTTTTCCCTCTATCCTTCTATCTAGTGTTGAAAAAAGGGGGATGAGGGATGAAAAGGAAGAAAAGGGGGATATAGGAATGATAGGATAAAAGGGTAGATTATTGTATATACTTTTGAACTAAAAAACAACTACTAGTCTCAAATATTTTACATTCATATGGATTTTTGTATATTGATATAAATTTAAGGGTTTTTTTGTTATAACTTACTGTACATAACTTTCTCCTCTTGGTTAAGGTATTTTTGTATACTGATACAAATTTAAGATTATTTTTCTTATTCTGTATATATATTTCTACTCTTGTTTAAGATATTTTATATATACAGTTCATTTAAAAATGTAGTGTAAAGTTCTAGTCTTTGAAGGCTATTATTGCAAACTATTTAGGATAATTAAGAAATGCAGGTGAGTAGTTAGTCATTTATAACAATTAAACTTGTAGTCCTGTTAGGTATGTTTACAAGGTCAAACAGATATATTTGAAATAGACAGGTGGTCTTCAAACACTTTAGAGATCTACAGAATATGGCATTTAAGATGTTTTAATAACATAAGACTTTTCGTGACAGTAAGATACATCTTTTTCCTGGCATCATCAATCTACTTCAGAGAAGATGATGGACATCGAAGACCCTCAGTGTGGAATTTGCTTTTATTTGTGGCAAAGTTAGCCACTGGACAAGGAGCTGCCTTAGCCTTGACTGTTGGCAGTATGTTGTCCGAATTTGACAAGCAGGACACAAAAGAAGGTGAATGTCAAACTTTGCCAAGGCAAGGTAGAGCAGTCCTTCAAAATTCCTGCTTCACAGAAAATTCTTTCAGATATTCTAGGCCTGCAGGCTGAAGGTGGATGTCCAAACATTGCAGAGGAACCTTCAGTGACTGTCCAGGCAGCCAGCTGTCTCTGTCATTTCTATAGTTTTGAAGATGCTTTCTCTGTACATCCTGTTTACTCAGATAATGTTTTATCCTTCTTAGGTCTCTGATGGGGGTTGAAGACTAGGTAGTTATACCATTTTCTTTGTTACCCAATTAAGAAAAGAGACTTAAAAAAGAGATGTAAAGTTTATAAAGTTGATGGACATAAAAACTTAAATTTTTTATCTAAGAAAATTTTTTAAGGTCTAAAAGGATATTTTTAGGCTGATAATACAAGCTATGATAGAAACTGAATTAGGTATAAAACTTCAGAATCACCAAGATAGGATAGATACTGGAGTACTTTCTCTGAATTTGCCAAATACTAATGGACTGGACATTGTGAATGTAATTCTAATCTGATAATCGTCTTATTGTATATAGTTTTACTGTGTTAGAGTTAAAACATTTCCTTTTTATTTAGACAAAAAGGGGGAAATGATGTGGGATAATTTTTTGTACACTGTAAAGTTGTGTCTCTGCCAAGGTACCTTCTGACTGATTTAATAAAAAGCTGAACAGCCAATACCTAGGTAGGATAGGATCTGTGGGGCTTCCTTGAAGAGATAGGTACTCTAGGAAGAAGAGAGGTGGGGTTCGCCAGCCAGACTAGAAGAAAATAGGATGTATGGTTCTAGGGAGAGGTAATGAGCCACATCACAGGACATAGGTTAGTATAAGTGGGTTAATTTAAGATCTAAGTGCTAGGTGGGGACAAGCCCAAAGCTAAGGCCAAGCTTTCATACTTAATAATAAGTCTCCGTGTCATTATTTGGGAGCTAGTGGTCCAAAGAAAGTCCAGCTACATATGAGAATGTATGAGAAGAATAAATAAATAAAAAGACAGTACATTAAAAATAAAAATGAGAGCTGGGCGGTGGTGGCGCACGCCTTTAATCCCAGCACTCGGGAGGCAGAGGCAGGTGGATCTCTGTGAGTTCGAGGCCAGCCTGGGCTACCAAGTGAGCTCCAGGAAAGGTGCAAAGCTACACAGAGAAACCCTGTCTCGGAAAACCAAAATAAATAAATAAATAAATAAATAAATAAATAAATAAATAAATAAATAAAATAAAAATGAATAGTACATTGTGTGTTTACATCACATCTTACATCATTCTTTCTGCTGTTCCTGGACATTAAAGTACATCTCATCACTTGGATAATGTGGATAGTGCTGCAATGAACAAGAGAGAGGAGATATCTCTTCAATATAATGATTTAATATCCAGCACTCTACATCCTGTAAGAAATAGCTGGGTAGTTTTATATATTGAGTTTTTGAGGTACTATATATGTTTTCCCACCATGACTGTACTAATTTATTTTCTTACCCATAGAAGTTTCTTTTCCTGTATGTCCTCACCAATACTGTTATTTAAGTCTTTTGATAATACTCATTTTAAAAGATGTGTGGTGATGTCACATCATCGTGTTAACTTGTATTTCCCTGTGATTAATAAGACTGACCATTTTACCTTTTGCTGTTGGCAATTTTTAAGTCTTCACTTGAGAAATTCCTACTAGGGTATTTTGTCCATGATTAGCCGGCTTATTAGACATATTACCACAGTACTAGATCAGTTCTTTACATATTTGGACTCTTAACCTCGTCACATGTAGGATTTACATATATTTCCTTCCAGCCCAATGGGTTACCTCTTGACTCTGTTTATTGTATCTTTTTCTGTGCCCAGTTTCTTCAGTACCATGCAATTTTATTTTGTCTATTATTGTTTTTTTGCCTGTACTTTCACAGTCAGATCTAAAATACCATTGCCATGACCAGTCTCATAGATATTGTCTGCTATTTTCTTTTCGTAGTTTTATACTCTCAGAATATTTGTATTCATTTTCATTCATTTTAGGGTTTCTACTGATACTTTATTTGATCCATTGGCTCGGTCATATTTTCCCGATCATTCTTTATCTTTGTAGCTATTTGTTGTCCATAGATTTGGAGAAAGGAATTATTCAAGCTTTTAGCATTGGTGTTGTCTAGAAATATGTTTCACTCCTGTGTTTTCTTAGGGGGAGATTTTGGGCAGGCCCTTGTTTGTGTTAGACAGGTGGACTTGGTGTTGGAGACCTGGAGGCACATAGCCTGGTTTCTTATTTAGTGGGTGAATGGACTTGGGATAAAAGTCTGAAGAGTTGGCCTATATCTGTTGATGACTTGCTGGTTGGAAGATAATAGTAATAGGTCTGTAATTTTATTCTAGAAAAGTGTTTATACAATCAGAGATGGCCTGGTACATAGGACTGATCTGGCACCAAAATGAGCATTGAACTTGAGAATATAGGGACTGGCCAGGCAGACAATTTGCCTGATACTTGGGTGTATTCATATTACCTGGAGCCTAAAGCTATGGTTGCTTACCTGGCTCTGGTCTCCAGAGCATGATTGATAACTGGTCCACAATGGCATTTGCATAGAGGTCTGTCATGCTGTTCATCTGCTATAGAAGGCCTGAGGGGTGTGTGTGTGTGTGTGTGTGTGTGTGTGTGTGTGTGTGTGTGTGTGTGTTTGAGACAGGGTTTCTCTGTGTAGCTTTTGTGCCATTCCTGGAATTCACTCTGTAGCCCATGCTGGCCTTGAACTAACAGAGATCTGCCTGCTCTGCCTCCTGAGTGCTGGGACTAAAGGCTGCGGGCCTGAGTTTTGAGTCAACTGGAGTTTGGAATCATGGGCACTGGCTTAGAACTCTACTAAAATGCAATGAACTATGAAAAGATAAACAGGAAACTTGAATATATATCACTAAGTTAAATATGCCAATCTAAAAAGGCTACATGGTACATGATTCCATCACATGGTGTTTTGGAAACAAAAAGGAAAGATTGAAGCAGTCAAAAGATTAGTGGTTTGGGGGGAGTTGGGGAAGAAAGGAAGAAATGGGTAAATAGAACACTCTGGAATTGGAAGACAGTAGAATTATTCTGCATGGTAGATTCATATCATTATATACTTGTCAAAACACACAGAACAGAACGCAAGCAGTGGCCTCTGACACAAACTGTGACCTTCGAATGCTAATGACATGTCAATGTAGCTTTATTTGTTATAACTATGCACCTACTGGTGTGACACAGCTAGAGAGAACATGTGTGCAAGGTATGATAGGAAACTCTATGCTTTCTCTTAGCCCAAACTACTGTAAATCCATATAATTTAATAAAAGAATTTCTCTTTAGGAATCTAAAAATTGTTGTCATTCATAATAGAACTGAGAGCTTTGGATAAGACCTGTTTGCCATCAGTAAAAATAAGTTATTTGTAACAGTTTTTAATCACAAATTTGTATAAATAAATTTATAAAAAAATTATTTGGGAAAAATGTCACTTACAATAAAATTAACCTTAACACATAAGCAGGTTGATTTCTTTTGTTATGAATATTGTATGCTTTAACTGTCACTCACCAGATTTGGAGGGTTGAGAATAGTAAGCCACAAAGAAAGAAACTTCAGCTTTTCCAAGTAACAAAAGGAAAAGCATCCATATTTAAATTATTGTCATTATTAACAATTTAAAGTTTATTTAGCAAGTTTATAAAAATGTCTTCTGCTTTAAAATTCTAATTGCAAATACCTAAATATGATTTTCATTTGTCTAAATGCTTTTATGTGGATGCTAGGCTATAAATGTTATGCTAAATAAATCATTCCCTCCCCCCTCCATGCACTAGATCTGGAGAGGTAGCTCAGTTGGGGAGCCTATGCTTAGCATGCTGGGAGCCCTGGATCGAACCTCCACTACCCTAAATAAGACACTGAATAAAGGCCTTAGGCATTCACATTCTGCTTACTGCTCTATTTTTCCAGAAAATCCTATATAGGGTATTTTTATATTAAAGGAGAGGATTAAATAAAATCATCAACAAATGATTTCCAGGAATCAATATTTCTATTTGCAGAACATATACAGGATTGGACAATGGAAAGCTTCAAAACAAAATTGGAAAATAAATTCTATTGTTATAAAATTTCCATATGAATGTCAATATTCAGAGTTTATTATATACAAAGCAAGTAGGATATATTTAGAAATATATGGGAGGCATTTGGGGTAAATGGGAGAGTTTGGAGGGAGGGAAGAAGAAAATGTAATTTTATTAGAATCTCAAAAAAAAAAAGAGTTTATTCTAACAGCATCTCTCAGATACAGCATGGCTGATTTAAATATGAGCTCTCTGAGGCTGTTACAGCATGAGCAAGACCCGCACAAGTTCAAACCAGATAAAATCCAAGAATGGAGGAGAGGTAGACACAAAGTCCCATCCACAACCAACACGCTATTTGCAATTGATACCTGCTGGGAAATGGGAAATCAACTTTCTCCAATGGAGTGTGACCGGGTATGTCAATCACACTCACAGCAGGCCCGTGCCCAGAAAGAGTCAGCTCACACATAACAGGCTCCATTTTAAGATGCTTTTTGTGTTTTGCTTTGTTTTGGTATTTTGTTGTTGTTGTTGTTGTCTTACTGTTGTTTGTTTGTTTTGAAGTTTTTCAGTTCTTATGCTTTTTGAGTGTAGGGAAAGGAGGAATGAGAGACAAAACATGAAGTTGGGTGGGGAGAGAGGTGGGAGGTTCTGGGATGAGTATGAGGAGGGGAAAGAATATGATCAAAATATATTGTACATAAGAAAAGAGTATATTCTTGTGTGTGACAGGTAACTTTAAAGTATGCATAGCTGCATTCTACTTAGCTCATAGTAATATATGTAATATGTGTCTAAATGGCCACTGAACAATGGTAAGCCCTGAAAACCCATGTATGGGTAACATTATGCAAACTGAACACGTTATATTAAGGAGTATGTATGTATATACATACATGCATGTAATAACTAATGAGAAAAGAGGTCATGAATTTGGAGGGAGGAAAGGGAAGGGACAAATTATGTAATTATATTATTATCTCAAAAATAAAAGAAAAATTAATAAAGAGATGTTTATGTTGGTTCTTCATTAATTTTTTCTATTATTTAAGTATTGTAGAAAATATCTCCTAACTATATGTTTAAAAAAACAGAAAGAAGCATGCCAAAAAGAAAGTGTAGCATTTTGAAAGTAACACTTGCACAAGCAAAGACTTTTACACTGTCTAATACTGCAAAGGAACACTCCCTTTTATTTCTCATCTGGTAAGAAATTGCTTACACTACTGGTCCAGGAAAGACAGATGTGTCTCACGATAATTTTCCACACCAAAATCTCCTTTTTGCTTTAACATGCTGGCAGCCACATGCTGGCTACTGAAAAGGTAAAAGTGTTTACTCAATTAGAAAGAGAGAGGGGAAAGTTAGATATCAGCCTGAAGGTGCTTGAAAGCCCGAGAGACAGTATTTTGAAGGGTGAGTCCAAGTATGAAAACTCTCTGGGTAGAGGAGTCTAAACGAAAGTGGAAAAACGCCAGAACTTGGCAGAAAGAGGTAAAAAAGAAAAGCGTAAAGTCTAAGATACTGCAAAGGAGCTGGCCCCAATTTCCTCTCAAATTACTGAATTGTATCATTTCTGCAGCTCTGGGTGACATACTTACTAGAGTGTTAAGGGAAAAGCTAATGAAGTTACCGGAACACTGGCAATTATTTTTGAAAAGTCTTCTAGAATTGGGAAGGTGATAAGTTAGAGAAATACAATTTTATTTTAAGGCTCCATTTCTTTCTGATATTCAGAAAATACAAGAACAGTACCCCATGTACACATTGGCTTGGGTAATCCAACTGTAAAATGTGAGAAAAAACAAACAAACAAATAAGCTTTCTCCATTTATATTAGACTGAAATTAAAAAAAAAAAAAAAACAAATTCTGACAGTCAACAATCAAGACCATCAGAGTACTGGGGATGGAGATAAGAATTAAATAGTGTCAGGACAGGCAGAGAGGGAGGATTATTGCAAACATGGTATTCAACTGTTTTACATTAAAGACGATCAACCGCCTTGAAATTATCAAGGTGTTTTACTGTTCACATTTGCCCAGAGAGGAGTGTTGTTTCATGATTGCAGAATTGGTAAGATATTTAGTGCAAAGAAAACATGATAAGGACTGGGCAGATGGCTCAGTCAATAAACTGCTTACCACATGAGCATGAGGACAAGCATTTTTACAACAACAACAACAAAAAGACAGGTATGGTGGCATAGGGCTGGAGTGGGAAAGAGACAGGCACATTGTGGGGGTCACTAGTCTAGCAGAATTGGCTAACTCCAGACAAACATGCACACACACACACACACACACACACACACACACACACTGGAAAAATGAAAAAAAAGAAAAGGAATACATGATGAATGAGCTGCTGCCTCTTACACTATAAAGAAAAATCCAGAGCTCTGGCAAAGATTTTGATACGAGGTCTGTTTGAATGTGCTATGTACTCTCCTCTTAAACGATACAAGAACGAGTAGCAAATAACATCTGCAGATGGTATGTGAAAAGGGTGCTGTAAACATCAATCAGGAGCCGGAAAAATAGTCATTATTGTCAGGCAACCAGGACTTGGAAAATGTGCAGGACATTACAAATGAGGTCCAAGGAGGAGGATATAAGCTGATAACACCAAAAGGAAAAGCACTGAAGTGTGGGAAGAAGCTAGAGTTAGAAATGTAGAGAGTAGTGCAGAAGGATAGCTTCAAGTGTCTGCGTCTCCAGGGAGTGTTCCAAAGGAAGGAGCTCACGCCCATTACTACATCTGTCAAAAGCTCATGGCTAGTGAGGTCATAGGCCCTAAGAGGGTAGCTGCAGGTGTTGTACTAGCACAACAGTCATGCTGTCAAACTACCTTCTTATTTTATATTTATACCCATAGGCTTGTGTTGCTCACAACCTTGGTCAGAGAAGCTTCCTTTTGCGGTGGGTTGTGGTTGATGCAGACCCAATTGGCTGAGGAACTACTGGCAGTTGATGGCTGCTAAGGAAGGGAGAGTCACTTTTCTTTGGGGATGCAGCTGCTTCTAGGTTGTACATTCCATGGTGGAAGGCTCCACACAATTACATATGGTCAGTGTTAATTGGATTCAGGGGGATAGTAACAATAATTTTATTCTTTTTTTCTTTGTTTTTTTCAAGACAGGGTTTCTCTGTGTAGTTTCAGTGCCTGTCCTGGATCTCACTCTATAGACCAGGCTGGCCTTGAACTCACACTCACAGAGATCCACCTGGCTCTGCCTCCCAAGTGCTGGCATTGAAGCCAAGTGCCACCACCACCAGGCAACAATAATTTTAAAAGAGGACATGAATTCTAGAGGGACATGACTTTGTGGATCTCAGGAAGAATAAGAGGGAAGCAATGAAGGGCAATGAAGCCACAAATCATGATATAAATGTATGAAAAAATTTAAAAATTAGCACAAATATTAATTTAAAACAAGATTTAAAAAATAACTTCCAGTTAGCTCAAATTAAAAAAAAAATAGAAACCTTTGTGGACAGCCCATCACATTCAAAACTTAGTAATATCTCATAGTTCCTGTGGCTGGGGAGATGGATCAGTGTGTCACGAGCTGGCTGTGTAAGTAAGAGAACCTGAGTTTGAATCCTAAGCGCTAATGTAAAAGCCATGTAGTATGGCTACATATGCCTGTAACCACAGCATTGGGGCGAAGGGACAGCACAGGAGCTCTCTGGCCACCAAGTCTAGCGAAAATGATGAACTGCAGGTTCAGTGAGTCCCCCATCTCCCGAGAATAAGGCATATAGTGGTAGAAAGGATACTCAATGTCCTCTTCTGGCTTCCATATGTCCTGTGGCTACACATCCATACACACAGACTCATCATATACTCACAAACAAAAACAACCAAACCAATCCAAAACATTGTTTATTCCAGAAAATATTTAAGAGTGAGCTTGTTATAGTAAAGGTGAAAATAGTGTGCACAAAATAATCATTTGCTTTAGAGTGTGGAAATTTACAAGTTCTTCTATGCTGTTATGATCAATACATAAGGACTTGCCAGACTCGAATCCTGCTTTGTCCTGGTATGGTTGGACTATTGCAGACTATTGCTCACTAGCCTGAAATGGGTGGGGGTGGGGCGACGCCCAGGAGACTGTGTGGGAGGACAGCTAGGAGGGAGTAGGAGGGGTCAGGAGGCAGGGATAGTTATATCCCTGGAAGAATGGCTGGTTGATTACATGCAGTGATATGTTATCGGTTGGGGAAAGAACATCAAGGGTACTTCATTTGCGAACTTAGGAGCAGCAGAGTCCAAGGGAAGGAACCTTATGAAGTCATATAGAAAAGAAAAGAAGTCCAGCAGGGGATGTTTCAGCAGTCAGCTAAACAACCATCAACCATCTAACCTTGGAGATGCATGAGTTTATCAGTTGCTACAAGCACTGGCGGTACGTGGGTGCCCAGGGAAGTCTATCTGCTGGGGTTTGTTGGCATCTGAATAAGGCAGGGGAGCAGCAAACTCCTGCTGCTCTCACGGTGAGAAAATTCTGGCTTTTAGGCTTGCTTTGACTCCTTCTTAGCTTCAGGCCAGCCCTGCAAGGTCTGGGGCACTGAACCAGCAATTAAGACCACTTGCTGCTCTTGCAGGACTCAGATTCTATTCCCAGCACTAGCATGGTGACTTACAACTGACTGTAACTCCAATACCAGGGCATCTGATGCCATCTTCTGACCTCAGCTGGCAACAGTAAAGTATATGGTGCATATGCATACATTCAGGAAAACACTTATACTCAATAAAAATAATCAATGAATAATCAAAGAGTAATTAAACTGATTAACCGAGGATACCATTATGTGAAAGAGAACATTCTAAGTTGCTGAGCCCAACAGAACATTAGGGCACAATTCCTACCCTCACGAAATTAAATCACTATTAAATGCTTGGAAGAGAGAATGGAGCTGGGAACAAATTTCAGAGTTAGAAATTAATGTATAGTGATATTGTGTTCCCCAATATATTATGCACCTTAATAAACTTATCTGGGGTCAGAGAACAGAACAGCCACTAGATAGACATAGAGGCCAGAAAATAGTGGCACACACACCTTTAATCTTAGCATTCCAGAGGCAGAGATCCATTTGGATCTCTGTGAGTTCAAAGCCGCACTGGAAACAGCCAGGCATGGTTTTAATCCCTGGCACACACGCCTTTAATCCCAGGAAGTGATGACAGGAAGCAGAAAGGTATATAAGGCGTGAGAAACAGGGACTAGAGCCTGGTTAAGCTTTTAGGCTTTTAGCAGCAGTTCATCTGAGATCCATTTGAATGAGGACACAGAGGCTTCCAGTTTGAGGAAACGAGATCAGCTGAGGTATTGGTGATGTGAGGTTAGGTGTGGTTGGTTCTGTTTCTCTGATCTTTCAGCATTCACCCCAATACCTGGCTCTCAGTTTGTTTTTATTAATAAGATCTTTTAAGATTCATGTTACATTAATGTATCTTGTTTTTATAACAATTAGTGGCTGAATCTACAATCTATACAGATGGATATGAAAGACCGTTAACTCTATGGATTCATGAGTAAATATGCAATACATGAGCAAATTAGTCAGTTAGAATTAAAGAGCATAGGATAACTCCATGTGCCAAGTCAGAAATGTGATACAAAATAAATGATAATCTGGTGGTTTGAAAGAAAATGGCCCCCAAAGGGAATGACACCTATTAGGAGGTGTGGCCTTGTTGGAGGAAATGTGTTGCTGTGGGGGGGTGGGCTTTGAGGTCTCTTTTTCTCAAGCTTCCCTCAGTGTAACAGTCAGTTGACTTCCTGTTGCCTCTGAGTGAAGATATAGGACTCCCAGCTTCAGCACCACATCTGCCTGCACACTGCCATGCTCCTGACATGATGATAATGGAATGAACCTCTGAAACTGTAAGTTAGTCATCCCCATTGAATGTTAACTTTATAAGAGTTGCCATGGTCATAGTGTCTCTTCACAGCAATAAAAAATCCTAAGATAAATACATAATGTATAACTTTATTCCCAACTTAATATACACACTGTCTTCCAAACTCAAAGAACCTTTGATAATTCTACAAGTAGTTTCTAAGTACGATCAAGAGTACCTTGCAAATGATCATTATATTAAATTTGTTTAATGGGAGTAATCAAAGAGAAGTAGCCACACACCTGCTCCTCAATTGTGCTGCTGGGTGGGTGGTAAGACTCCTGTTCATTATAAGAGCCTAGAGCTCCTGTCTTCACATAAGGAAACACAAATATCCACATTCTACAAGGTCATCATTCTTCCTGAGCAAATGTAACTGGGAGTTACCAAGGCAAAATCACTGACTGAAACTCTGCTGTGATGCAGACTACTGTTAGAAAAAAAGACATCTTCCATTTTATTAGTAAATTCCATTTCTATCTCAGTTTCAGGTACCTGGAAACAGTTATTTAACTGGAGAGTTTCTGCTCTTATTGACTTTATCTCTGAGCATCTGCAAGTCAGGGTGCTCTCAAGCATTCCCTAGTGGTCATTCGGCAACATTCCCTTCATGTCCCCATTCAAGCTGGAATAGAATTTTGTACCTACAAATGTTCCAGGATTTCTGTTTCATTATAGTGAAGCACTTTGGGGAAACAAGACAGAAGAGAATTAAGTTGAGGAGATGTATAGCCAACACATTATGTTGTTTTTAAAATCAGAATGGTTAAGTACTGGATTTTCTTAATATGACAGATGGCATGTTCTAGTTCCATGGACACTAGATTATGACCATTCTCCTTCTACCTCCCTGCATTGGCAAACCTTTTGTCTTGTCAAACATGATCCTATTAATACATGCTTCTGAGAGACTGGTTTGAAGGCTCCTTGTTTCCTGTCTCCATTTCCAGACCATCTCCCAACACATGAGAAATTCCTTTCCTCATCTGCAGTACATACACTTTAAGTACACTGTGCCCCCACTTATTTTCTGTCTCAAGTTGCAGATTTTGACTAATACCTTTCCCTTACTGAAGACTTTGATAAGAGACTTCTGGGTTTTCCTCCACCTTCAAGCTTGTCATCTTTGCAACACAGTTGCGAGTGCAGTCAACATCAGGTTTCCTCTTCCATAGCTTCTGTTGCCCACCTTTCTGCCACTGTCATGCCTGAGCTTATAAATTTGGTCCTTATTTGCTGGAAGACACTGGTGTCTGGTCAGAGGTTGCAGCCTCCCCATGGCCGAGCCGCTTATCTCAGTAAGCTCCCTCCCTCCAGCAGAACTTCCTGCTTCTACCTGCTCTTACCTGGAGAACGTCCCTGGGCCTGGAGGACTGACCTGATCTAAAAGCTATCTCTAAACCAGATTCCTGATTTATCTTTAGCTTGACCCTTGGCACAGGTCCCTGATAAGAAGACTTGTGCTAAGGAGCTCTGCTATAGGACCCTACAGCCACATACTAAACCTTGTGATAGGAGTGTGCCACTTAATGCAAATCAGGGCTTGTCCTCAGGCTTCCCAATCTATATATTACTTATACTCTGGAATAAAGTTGAACTGATGCACTGAAATCTATCTTCTGTAGGGCTGACTCTGTTCCTACTCATGGGCTGCATACAAAGCTTTCTGTCACCCCTTCTGTCTCTTTCCCCTCTCTACTTGGTGGCCAACAGGACAAGAGGAAAAGAGGACCCCCACAAAAATTATTCAGCAGAGCCACAATGATTTTATCTACTGCAAAACATACACACACACACACACATACACAAACAACTCATATGCAAATACACAATCACACAAACACACACACACAGGTTCTGGAAAAACAGAACAATCTCTATTTCTTTGAAAGGACAATCTGCTTATCAAACAAAGAATTGCTAGAACACACTTTTCTACTCGCCAGGAATAGAAAAAGAAGTAGCATAATTATACTGTACTTAATGTTTTCCCTTCTTTGTTAAAGACACTGAAAACACTGAAAATCCTGCTATATTTTGTAAGGAAAGTTTGGGAGCCCACATAGAAATATGGACTACTTTAACAAGTATCCCAAAAAGTGGGAAACAAATTTAGATTTAGTATTTATGAATATGAGTGTCAGTGACTGCGATTTTATTAAAACTAGGACAATTCTAAAAGAAGGAGACACCACTATGAAGAATTATGGTTGTGTTTATAAACTGGAGCTTTCTAAAAGTAAAGTAGGACGTACAGGCCATGTAAATTTTTAATTGTCTAGTAATGATAGCACATACTGGGTTCTTCCAAAAAGTGGGTACCCCATCCCAGATAGTTACCAACACAAGTGTGAACTTAGAAAACTTTTATTACTTAATGTGGATCCACATCAAGCAATCATGTTTTGCTCCGATAACTGACATGGTCACGTTGGTGTTTTACATACCATTCCTCAGAACTTTCTTGTTCTCTGTAGTAGTTCACATGGCTTAAAAAGCTGCACACTTGGCTGTCCCCAGCATTTTTCACTGTTACTCAAATATTGCTACTACATACTGACAGACCACAAGGAGGCGAGGTTGGGTAGTCCTATGTCCACTACTTCTTGATCCAGCTTTGCTTTCTGGTGTGCCCTTCTGTCTCATTGGACCTCCTTTCATTTCCTTTTGTCATCCCAGCTCATTTAAGCATGGGTGCTTCTCAGAACTGCTCTTCATCTCACTTGAACTAAATTGTCTTGGAAAATGACATTGCTACAGTATATTTAAATGTTTGACTCCCTTGTGTTTTAAGAAATCTCATAGGATTGGGTATATTTATCAATGTTGCTTTTCCCAAAACTATTTGGCAGAAGAATCTATTGAAAGACTAGCTTCACACTTAGTCGAGTACTTACCCATGAGTTATATGTTAAAATCTCCATGTACTTGCTTTACATCCTGCTGAAGGACTTTCATTATATACAGTTCTACAATATAAGCATTCTAGCATGAGAGATATGTAGAGCTAATTCAATTAAAGAACTTTCAAAAAGCCCCCTCTTTTAAAAGATTATCTGCCTTGTCAAGTAGTAATCTCCACATCCTTGGAAGAGTTTAAGCAAAGGATGACTACAGTGCCTCCCCACCCCACCCCCACCCCACACTTTTCTTTAGGATATTTAGAAGGATCTATAGAATTTGTCACAAAGATAGCAGGTTGACCTGGCAGGACTCTAAGAGTCTGTGATAATAATTGTGGGACTCTTAAAGGGCAATTGAATGGCTGTTCAACACGGAGTTAAAGCAGACTTTGAGCTGACCTGCAATTTTAGTACTTATCAAGCAATCTTCAGTGGCTGTAAATCCTACCTTGTAGGCTGGCATCATGGACCTCCTTTCCACTTAGCTTTGTCGACATCCAAACTTAATTGGACCCTAAATGTTTTCCCTGTGGAGCTCTTATCTCCCAAACCAACTGCTTAATCTATTTTGGCAGATATGGGATTCTTAACTCTTTGGGGAACTATAAAATACTTTTTTTTTTAAAGTTAGCCTTCTCCAGTGGGACAGTCAAGTGAAAGACTTCATGTTTTATTCTGAAAATGTCCTCTTCAATGGTTATTATGTTATTATGAAACATATTCTAATGTGTCTTAGAGTATTAATATCATCTTATGATGTTGAACACTGAAAATATTTTCATCACATTAACTGAATCAGCATATTAAATGATCATTAATATTTTTAAAGTATTAAAAAGAGATTAAGGCTTCAGCCATGTGGACTAATGATACAAAAAGAATTCCCTTCAATTTTATTTCCTGCCAAGACTCATTGGCTAAAAAGATCCTTGGGAGGCTGAGTTCTCCTCTGTCCATTGCTCAAGGACTGACTTTACTAGACGTACCATTGTTTATCTGACCACATTTCTACTTAGACTGTGCACATTTGCAAAGGATAATTTATTTTTGTTATTTTTTGAGAGGTAGCTTTTGGTTCTAAAATATGTCCTTTTCTCCAGATACTAAAATCAGTATGAAGATTTTCACTCATAGTTGAGTAGATTTCTCTTTGGAGAAGAAGACACACACACACACACACACACACACACACACACACACACACACACAGCTAAAAAGGTATGAATGGCAAGAATCCAAAGAAACAAACATTTAACATTAAGCAAAATAAATGTAAAGGATGGTAGTTTATAATGACTTATAGACTTAGAATGATCAAAATATATTTAAATTAAAAATCATTTTAAAATAAAAAATAGTAATCATACACACACACACACACACACACACACACACACACACACCCCACACACACACATCTGTCTGCTGAGGGCCATGATGCAGTAAGCCTAGTGTAATGGCTAACTTTCATTTTCAACTTTCCTGTATGAAATTACATATGTATATATTAATTATGTATATGCACATAAAAGCCCTGATCCCTCTACACAAGGCATAAAACAAACAAAACAAGGCCCTGCACCAAAAAACAAAACAAAACAAAACAAAACAAAAAAATGGCCTCAGTTACTGCTACTTGCTTTGCTTGCCTCACAACTGTTCCCAGTACTTGAGGATCCACTGTTGCAAAGGTAGCCCTTGGATTTTCAAACATGCAGTCTGATTATTTCATAATGCATACAGGAAACAATCTTATTGTATCCCATATGTATGTGCAATTATTACATGTCAATCAAAAGAGGCAGGGGTGTAAGTCTGAATGCTGGTTATTTACACTTCAACCTGTTTTGCTGAACAGTGATTAGTAAGTTCTAATTTAATGAGACAGAATGATGGATTGGATCTCTAGTGACTAGGATGACATTTCTGAGGAAGAATTGGTAGGAATGGCTGCTGAGTGTGTAGGATGGAGACAGAATTGTCAAAGCTGAAGGTATCTCGTTGAGGTTAGGCACCTGGGTGAATGGTGATTTTGTATAGGAAGGCTGCATCTTCCCTCAAAAATATAGGAATAGCTTCAAGCCTTCCTGAGGCTAGGCAATTTTTACCTGGTTCACCTATTACAAAAGTTAGCCACAGCTGAGTCACTTTATTACCTAATAATAGGAAACTTTCTAAAATGCTGAGAACCACTGTCTGAATGTTCCCATTCAGGACTGGAAATCACTTCTCAGAGATGAACTAACTTTAATCCCACAAATCACCATGTGCTCTGACTTTGCATAGAATGTACACAGCAAAAATAAAATAAATTTAAAACATAAAAATAGCTAAAGTAAAAAATTAACATTAACAAAAGTAAACCAACTACCCCAAAACCTAGGTCACAGTTACTACTAAATTTGTTAAGATATTATACTTGTGATAGTTTGATATGGTACTACACACCTGCAATCCCAGATCTCAAAGAAGGGGAGTGGAGACAAGAGGATCAGGAATTCAAGGTCATTCTCTGCTACATAGAGAGTTTAGACTAGCATGAGTTAGAAGATACCCTGCCATAAACAAAAGTCAAAAGATTCACTGATGTGCTTATGGCTATGGTGTTGTAATACAGACTAATAACATCCTAATTTAGGAACTAAATTTTGTTATGGTTATCCTGTAAATGTGTCAGCTTATATTAGCTGTGAACTCTTGCTCAGTGATTGCTCAAAATCATTAGAACATCTACTAGGAAGCTGGTGTCATCCTACCCTGTGTCTACAATGAGAGTTCAAGTTGGTAGTTCTCATTGATCTAGGATTTTAATTGTAAGCCAAAATAAATCATCTCTTACATTTTTCTTTGATGTAAAACCAGCAGCTAGAAACACAGAAAAGAGATGTACCTATCTATACATACATTCACAAAAAGAATTTTCTTTTCATGTTGATTTGAGTCCTCATGTGAAAATTACTATGTAGTTCAATGTAGGGAGCCAATGTTTCTTTCATTGTTTTGCCATCAGAAACTTTTTACCTTAGTCTTCTTTGGGTTTTCCCCTTTAACATTGCCATATTTCTGAAGACTAGATTGTTTAAAATCAGTTCTATGGTTGATATGTTCACCAGAACTCATCTGTTAAAAGATTGATGCCAAAGTAGCAGTGTTGGGATGTGGTATCTGCTGGAAGGCATTGAATCATGGTTTTGGAGTTGTCTTGAGTGGATTAATGTTAGTATGACAGAAGTAAGGTTGATCTCAAAGTGAGTTGTAAAATCAGTTCATTCTTCTTTGGCTCTTCCTTCCATGTTCTTGTGATACTTCAACAAAGCAAGAAAGCCCTTCCTCGCCAGACAACACAGCTGTGTCCTTGAATTTCCCATCCTGAATAAACTTGCTTTCCTTAGAAATTACTAATTTTGCATCAGTCTGTTATAGTAACAGAAAATAGACCAAGACCAAATAAGCAAGAAATATGTTTTCAGTCAAGGGAGACTGACATAAATCATAGTGCAAAATGTTAACTTGAACATTTCTTCCTAAGAAGTATGTCTTAAGGAGAAAATTGTTATAGAAGACAATAACCATATTATGACTTGCAATATCATAAAAACATATCTGGAAATGTTTCCATGCCAACATTGGTTAGTGTCTATCATGTGTGAATATTTGGACTATATTAAGCAAATAGACACACACAAGAATGCAGCATTAGCTAATCTACACTGGCTAAATTTCTGATACTATCTAAAAAGAAAACAAAATATAACCTCAAAGAAAAGTATTATTTTGGGTAGTTTCTTCTGAAATGCCCAAGTAATCTAATAAATTAGTTTGTTCAACAATTATATTCCTGCAGCACTTACACAAAGTCAGGTCACACCCATATTTATGACAGTGAGCTTTATTGACTTACATTGCTTTAAGAATCTTATATAAAGAAATATATTTTTGGCAATCTCAGATTTACATTAAAATAAATATTATGGAAATATTTCAACAATTTTACTCACTTTCTTAAAGAAATTAATTAAAATCTAACAATCTTTTCACCATAGCCTCTATTTTTTACCTGGGCAGAGGGATCAGGATCCTCCAAGAGAAACTATTTTCACTGCAATTCAAATGAAAGGCACAGACAGAGTGGTGCCATTCACAAATTATGTAACCAAATGTGGTAGCTCTGAAAAGAACCATTGCTGTAGAATAAGTGAGGACACAAGATAGCTCGTTTGTTTTATTTTCTGATTTCAGCTATTTGGGAGGGGGCAAGGAGTAGGTTCTGATGTCATAGCACAGATTATCCTAGAATTCATGAAATATCCCAGGCTAGTCTTGAATTCATGATTCCCCTATTTCTGCCACATGAGTGCTGGGATGACATTTCTTAAGTATGTTTATTCAAATGTTTTCACTTATTTAAAAGAAAAACTAGTAAGTCTTTTATCATAATAAATCTAAAGCACAACCCCATTTATTATACAGTCTTGGCAATGTATAGGCATCTGCTAAAATCAAAATACTGACCAAGAGTTATTATGGACATTGAATTGGAGACTAGATGGATAAGCAAAGTAATCTCCATGTCCTTTCCACTTATGG
>CABHPQ010164496.1:0-13650 GCA_902168405.1 Peromyscus aztecus
AACAGGAGGTGGCCACTGTAATGGCTAGAGGACAGCCATTGGAACTCCTTTCCCAGTAGTAACCTGAGCACAACCCTGAGGGGAGCAGGGGCTGGAACCAGGGAGCACAAGGCACTCATCCCCTGATGACCATGACTTGTGGTGGGAAGGGTACCATGCTGAATGTCTGAGGCTACTGTAACGTCGCAAATGGCAGCCAAGCCAGAGAGACCAATACCTCTCGGCCCCATGGGAACAGTTGTAGAACAGGCTGAGGGGTGGATGCATCTCAGTGGTACAACCCTACCTGGAACACAGAAGACTCGGGAGGTGAAACACAGAGCTGGAGCGTGATGAGCTGATGTCTGCTTGTGTCACAGCAATGAGAGGGTGTCAGACTGCCCTTGGTCATGAGACCACTACCTGGTGTATACATAAAACCTCTCTCAGGGGTCTCCACCCCAAAAGCCTGAGGTTTGGCTACTTGCCACAATGGGTGAGAGGCAGTTCCCTGCATCGAAGACCCTGCCTTCTTCACTCCCACCCAACATTCAGCAGACAGGAGCCTTGGCTGGGAGTCATTGTCCCTAACAAGTTAATTGTGATGATAGAACATGTCTCCCCACCCTGCCCCAGCCTCATCAAAGCATTCCCTTAATGGCTCGAGCCCATGAAAGGAAACTGATGGGCAGCTAAATAAGGCAGCTTGCCTGTGCAAGGCGGCAGGGAGGGAGTTTTGCTTATGGAATGAACGCTGCCAGGCTACTCGGATGTGAAGTTCGGTGTCTCTCGGACATGAAGCCAACATGGGCTGGTAGATGCTCAGGTTCCTGTGTGTGCCGCCCCAATCCCCCATACCAATTCTCCATGGAGACTGTGAGCCAGCTTGCCCTCTCACCGCCTTGGAGAAGCACCACCAGATTGCCTGGTGGTGAGGGTCAGCACTAGCCCCTCCTCCACTCTGTAAGATCCTCTCAAGTGGCTTTTCAAGCTTCCAGATAGTTCTATACATCGTACCCATTAGAGCGCCTTCAGTGGCAAGTGACAAAAACCACGCTCACGTGATTAAGAAACCAGGTTCACACACGTGGTTAAGTGAAAGGATCCTGCTCAATTAGCTCTTATGATCTGACAAGTCCGTGGCCAGTCTGTCAGCAAAAAGGAGCTTGGTCCAGGAGCATGGGAGTGTTACTATGCCCAGTGGTTCTCTCTAGATTTTTGCAGACTTCCTTCTCAGACAGTTTCTTCAGGACAGGAAGATGACTGAGCTGCCCAGAGTTGCTCCCCTATGGCTTCCAGCCCAGCAGGAAGATTCCAGAACACTGCTTCCTGGTCACTCAAGCAGCCTCTCACTACCCCTGATTGGCTGGGTCAGCTCATCTGCTGTTTCATCCCAGACCTGTTTAATAGTGCAGCCAGGCTACCCTGTCTCTGAAGGGCAACACTTCCCAAGGGTCAGGCACATTGTTTTAAACAGTCTTTCCAGCTTCCAAGGTGAGGGACTCAATGTACAGAGCTGGTGACTTCCTGGAAAGCCAAGTCTCTGCTGTGGCTTAGGCAGAAGACAGGGAGCCAGCAGCTCAAGACAGACTCCAGCCAGGCTGATCGGCTTAGGGAAAGCTATTTCCCTCCAACAGCCTCAGCCACCCCACTTCCAAAATGGGATCATACAAGCCCCAGATTATGAGATTGTCAGAGTTACAGTCACGTTTGTAAAGTGTTAACCTGGGGTCAGCATGGAGCAAGCACTCAAAAAGCTGTGCTATGGCGGAACAGTTAGGAACCTCACAGTGAGGCTCTGACACTGATGAAAAGCCCACGCACAGGAGAGACCTGAGTCAGGGGTGCGTGGGTCTCCACCCCACACCCTGATCTCTCCCTCTCTTCTTGCTAGTGAACTCCATGTGGGCAGAGAAAGCCTGAGGTGAAGAGGCCCCATCCTCTGGCAGTGCCCAGCACTCTCCCTGGGGCCATCCCTTGCCGGCTGCCCCTTCGCAAGCTTCTTCACCCTCGGAGTCAGGGTCTGACACGCTGATCACAGCCTGCTTCCAGACAAGGTGTCACTTGTAAATCAGGGTGATGAGGCTGCTGAACAGGCTCGCCTTCTGTGCTGTTTCCAAAGCCTTCTCGCCCTGCCTTGGGCTCAGCCAGCACCAGTGACAAGGCCAGCCGGGACCTGCTGGGACTGTGCAGGGTCAGCCTGTTAGTTCATAATGAAGCCCTCTGCCTTCCCCGGCCTAAGAGGGTGTTGGCCACCTGAACAGCTTCTCCAGAATGCCAAGGACCTGGACACCCCGCTCTGAGCTCCCAGGAGAGGGGCTCCTACGTGCTTCCTTTCTGCAGTGGTGGTGAATGTACAGTTAGCAATGGAGTCTGCACCAGACCTAGGTCCTTCATCAGTGACTCACCACACACCTCTAACCCATTGCTATGGAAAGGCTCAAGGCTGTGAATGAACAGCAACTCCTGACTGACCTGGATCGACTCATCTCTGAGCTCAACAGTGACCAACATCTGGCCAGTCTTGTGTTATTTCTTCTGACCCCAACTTAGTATTTCCCTTAAACTTGAATATTTAAAGAAAATTCCAGAGAGGCAAGGACCAGGGTGCAATTCAAAGCCAGGTTTAGGGTAGAAATTAAGGGTGGTGGCAGGTGGATCAGCCCAGAGGCCTGAGGAAATGACATTGAGCCCAAGACTAATTGGAAAGAAGGGGTATGTGGGAGCCACTGGCAGAGCGGGCAGCGGGCACAAGGCGCTGTGCAGGAAGGAGCTCAGGAGCCAGCCTCGGTGGAATCAAGGAAGACAGTCTTATATCATGAAGGACTCTCACGAGTCTCATTACCACAGGAACCCCAGGGCGCTTTGGACAAAGTAGGGACATGCCTGGTATGGATACACGGATGGTGTCTCAAAAGTTCAAATTGGGAGCCAGCTATGGTGGATTCCTATGGCCCCTGTACTGAAGGAAGCTGAGGCAGGAGGATTGAGAACTCTAGGCCATCTTAAGCTACATTGCAAGATCCTGTCTCAAAAACAAAATCAAGACAAGAATTACATGTGGGGTAGGTTTGGGGTTTGATGCCTTTGGGACACAGCAAGTGAGCTATCATTGCCCATCCAAGTCTTATGACAGATCTGAGCTCTCCCAGATGAAGAGACACAGGCTCTGGGTGTGTGTCTAAGCACGTACATGGTGGGGCTGGGCCTTCACTTGACTACCATACCTCCTGCTAGTCCAGTAGGGAGACAAGAGAGTACAGACATCTGAAAGGGGTAAGAACAGAGGCCCGAGTGTTAAGCATATGCTCTAGAGCGTATAGTGGGATAAACTCTACCCCTTGCCACTCTACCGTCAGGAATGGGTGCAGTTGCCTGCTGAGTGTGTCTATGCTGAACATCTGTGCTGTGAGTCTACACTGAATGTGTCTACACTCACAGGCTCCCACAAGTCAGGAACCACCTCCACTTTCTGGAAGGCCAAGCCTGGTCACAGAATAGATTTACAGCTGGGCTTTTGCCTGTCTGTCCTTTAACTCCCCGAACAAAGCTGCTCCATTCCTTCAGTGGGCTCCCCGAGGGCCCGAGGCATGTCACAGGGTTGGGAGCCTCTCCAGAATCAGGTGACTGCAGGCTGGATGCTGACAGCAGTGTCTGGGGACAAGCAGTGAGGACGGCAGGGGTTCAAATGGAGCCAGGGCCCCCGGAGACTTGACCTGGGAGAGCTGGGACAGGAGAGGAGCAAAGGAGATCAGAGCTCCAACTTGGACCCTGCACTTCCGGGGGTTGGGGAAGCTTGTGTCAGCCTCTGAGATGAGCTGGCTTTTGATATCTACCCCACAAGTCCACAACATGACACCCAGGTTCAGATGAAGAAACTGAGGCTTGTTGCTATGCAGTCTATAAATGTGAACAAGAAAAAGCCCTCTTCCTTTTCACCGACCTCTCAGGGAGACCTGCCAGTCCTTCGGGTGCCAAATGCAGGCAACAAATGCAAAGGTCACAGAGTCCTCAAGACAACACCACATGCATCGCAACTTCCAAGTGACAGGTGTTGCACAATGTGTCCACAAGGAAGCACGTTACTAAATCAAACTTAAAAAGCAAGACTTAGGCAACTATGCATCCCACGCAATGCTCTCTCCTTTATTTCTCTATTTAAAAGTACTGTTCCACAGCTGCTAAAGGGTCCGTGGCATCATAAAGGTCAAGATCTCCTTCCCCAGTTGGTGAGAACAGTGCAGAGTTAAGGACCTGGGCTGCTGTCTGTTGCCTGTCATCCGATGGCAGACACTCAGAGGTGGCTGGTGTCAGCACAAACCTGACATGTCTGCCACCTCACCCTAACTCACTACCCCAACTCCCACCCCCAGAAGGTCCAACAGGAGCTCCTGGGGCCTGCAGGTCTGCCAGGCCTCTGCTCGTGCTCAGTGTGGCCATAAGCCCCTGCTTCCCAGGCAACCTCACAGTACAGCCGACTCCCTTACCCTGATCCCCTCGGTTTCTTTTTCCTCAAATGTTCCCTGGTCCTAGCCCCTCCCAACCAGAGACCTCCACAGGGACCCGGAGCACTTGTCCCTTCACACCTCACGTCCCTTGTTCTTGTTGCTGTCACCACACTGGCTCCCTCTGACACATGCTGTCAAGCATCAAGGACCTGCCTTTCAAAAGCCACAGCTTTTATTGAAACGTATTTGTAAGTTATGACTCTGGTCCCAAAGTACGGCGGTCAGTATTTCGCTAAGCTGCGCTAAGGTAACAAACAGCCCCAAATCACACAGATTTACAAACACTGATTTCTTGCTCTGTTTTGCTGTACAATGTGCAGGTGGAATGATCGGTGGAAGAAGAGCAGTGGATGGATTTCTACACAACTCAAGACACTTGCCCAGTCCAGGCAGACCAGAAAGGAATCGTATGTGCAGACTGGTGGCCACTGCAGAGTCGCCCTAAAAACATGAAAAAAAAAATGGATTTCCAAGAGGAATTGGAAGGAAGGGAAGGTGCTGGGGTGGGTGGGCCACGGTGTGGAACTTGGCGGTGAGGAAATGCTACAGCTGTCTCACAGAGGCCCGTCCTGCTCCTGTGTCCTTCCTGCTGACTACATGCACAGCCTCTCCACTCCGCAATAGGTTTTCCCTTCTATTTCTGGTCTGTTAAAATTATCCAAAACTTCCTGTGCAATGCACTGACCCATATTCTTGAAGGAAATGGATGGAATCTTTTTTTGAGCCAAACATACAACAGAGAGACAGGCATTACTAACCCGATTTTACTCAGAAAGGACCCGGCAGCCAGAACTTCACAAGTGTCTTGACAGGCATATCATATCAGTGGAGACCCAGGCTCAGTGCTCCTGCCCCGGGGCAAGTGTCCTGGCCCCAGGTGCACCGTGTGTGTCCCCTGGACACCAGGGATCCGTCAGAGTCACATTGTCCCAAGCGCCTCCCAGGCATTTGGGAATAGAAAAAACAATGGCCACTGTCATCTCCCTCCTCCCACCACCTGCTCCCAGCTACCTCCTGTCACCACTGACCGCCCTCCACCAAACTGACAGGGTCTGTGGGGCCATTTTGCATGTTCAGTCCTAAAAGTTAGGGAGGGGATCTGACGTTGCGTCCTCGACAATTCTGTGAGCTGTCATACTATGGCCGCATTTGACAGGGACCATGATGGGAACAGAGTGGTCAATTTAAAGGTGACATGCTAGACTAGATGAGGCAGAATATGACACCCCGAAATATAACCATTCAGGGTTTCTCATGAACCTCCACTAGCAGGGCCTCCAAAGCACTGCCAATTCCATCTCTCTGAGCTCACATCGGGGGAATCTTCCATATTACCAAGATAATACTATATTAAGCGAGGTTTTGTATTTGGTGTATTTAATGAGCAAGCAACTCCCCAAAGGCCTTTCAATAAAGCCAGTAAATTTAACAGGAGAGACGCGTCAATTGGCTTTGCTGCTCTGGCTAAGAGGGCTGCCGCTTTCTGCTTTTACACATCCTGCCGTGTATTATGCTAAGGAAGCCGTGGAATCCATCTCCGAGAAGAGGTCTAAAAGGTGGGTGCAATTAAGCAGCTAGTACTCAGCCCTCAGCTGCCCCAGCAGAACTGATTATTTTAATGTAAAAGCAATGAAGTTGACGAGAAGTCACCAATTCTCTCGCCATCAGAATGTCCCAGCCCTGAAGGGTCTCTGAGAGGCCGCTGTTCATAAGGCAGGCCAGAGACCAAATCAAAGACTAAGTGTATAAAGGCATGCTGCACCCCGAACAGTATGCTCGGGTGAAATTGATTTATGGAAAGCAATATTACAGGTTTTGACAAGAAGGGAGAGGAGATAAAATATTCATGTCCTTCATCTCTTCATGGTGACTGCGGGACACCCTGGTACCCTTGCAGAGGATTGATAGAGGGGACCTACAGTTTGAGGTGTTGGAGTGAGTTTGTGGGACAGGAGAGGGGGTCTGACTGGCCTCATCTTCAACCCGTTCAGCTCACAAAACTCAGCTGTGCTCTCCAGGTATTTTTTCTGGCTTTAGAACACAATTCAGAGCAGAGCTAAAGGACGCTAAAGGTGATCCCCTGCCCTGGGTGCACAGATCAAGGAAGGCGTCTCATACCACACACAAGCTCTCCTGCCACTGTGGTGGAAGGGACTTTTCGGGCTCTGGGGGTGGACACACTAAGGGGAGCATCTGTGGCCATCTACCTGCTACGATCTGAATATGGCTGTCCCCAAACTCCCGAAAAACTTGGTTCACGAAGTCTGATGTAAAGGTGTTAAGAGACTGGGACCCTAATCTCACCATGATGTTTAATGGTGAGGCCTTTGGAGACTGGTCAGACTGATTAGGCCATCAGGGCAGAGCCTTCCAGGAGATGGAGACAAACCACACAGACACATGTGATCCTGCCGTGCTGGGATGCAGCCAAAGGGCATCCTTGCAAGATCCTGCGCTTGCTGTTGGGACTCTGAACTTCTAGACCATGCACCAAAATGAAAGCCTTACTCTTTTTAATAGAGTGACTTACCTTAAATATTTCATGATAGTCACGAAAAGCTGGCTACTATACTGCCGTATATGTGTGTCTGGCCAAGAGCGCTGCGGAAGCCAGACTGTCATCAAATTTCTTTTGAGAGCAGCTTTCCCCCCAGGACACACCCCTCCTTCTTCCTGTGGAAAGCTTCTCAACAGAGCAATCTGCGCTTGCAGTCTGTTCTCTGAGCTTGCTTGCCCCCTCTGCCGAGTCATTACTAGGCACATAGTAGGTCTCTCTCCTTCTAGACTCTCCAATTTCAGTGGTCAGTTGTATCAATGCTAAGGACACCGGCTTGGACTGGGACTCAATTTCCTTGTCTTGTGACTCTCAGGCTTGGAAGCCCCCGCTGTCACGCAGCAGCTAAGGGGCAGACACTGTTTGATGCATACCTGAGTGGTGTAAGCTCAAGTGGATCAAGTATTCTACACATCAGGGGCTTGCTCAGTCAGTGAACTCCGAGCTCCAGCTTGGCATTCTCCTCCTTCTCGACTTCAGATCATAGTTCCCAAGGTGGATAAGCGGCCCAGAGTGCCCTACAGTCACTCGATCAGAACGCTTCCAAGCATTCCTGCATCAGGAGTACACAGGTCCCTGTGGCCACACACGTGCACACAGGGTCCTCCCAAGAGGTCCCTGTCCCTCTCTCGTGTGTTCTTTGTGCCCTGAAGCTGTATCTCCTTCCACACGGGTCAATGCAGATCGCTAGCCTTGGGCAGCACAGTGGTTTTTCTCCCCTAATCCTGCCAACAATGCAGCAGGTAGGCTCCTGGTACACCCTCTCACACTGAGGGCACAGAAGGTGGTATCCTGCGGGGGAGCGGGGTTTGCTCTCCACCTCTTCCCATGCATAACATATGTGGTCCCACAGTGGAGACAGCTGAAGAGTGGTGTTTCCAGGAGATGGGGTGGGGATGGTTAACTACTTTGTTCCATCCTGTTAGCTTATGACCTGGCTGGATCATTCTGAAAGTTGAGTGCCCAACTTTTAGCCTGGGTTGTAAAGGAAGGAGCTGGCTCCAAGTTCAGGAACCGGTCACACCCTCTGTTGACTAATCTGACCCCAGGCTCCTCACCTATGAGGAGCACTGATGTCACAGACATAACAGTGAAAATTCCCTGGAGGGGTCAGGGCACCCCACACCCAATGCCACCTCGCTAGGGTTCTCCTGGGAACCCCCCACTTTCTGTTTCCAAAAGCATTCACCATGCTTGGGCTGCCTCGAGGACAGCAGCTGTTCTCAGTCCACAAAGGCCAAAGTGGCTGGTCCTTGTGGCCTCTTGACAGCAGTCTGGACTGGACCCCAAAGTGCTTCATCAGTCCTGTCAGAGCAGGTGTGAGCCAGCCTGTGTCCCTCTCCTCCAAACTAGGCCAGGAACAGTCAGAGTGGTTGATCTGAGTGGGTGACCAGGTGCAACCCAACTGCTCCATCTGGATCAGCAATTTCATGATGGAAGTTTCGCTCCTCCATACACGATGCTTTATGAACCCCACTCTGTGCCACACACTCAAAATTTATTGTCAGAGAAAACCATATTCTTTCCCCAGAAGCTCAGCACTCAGTGGGACTCAGGCGAAGAGGAACTTGATGTGTAAGGGACAGAAAGGCGGAAGCCAGCCTCCACTCCTCACCGCTGGAATATCCCCACAAGGACACACCCTCCCTGGTTTTGCTCCCCTCCCTGTGGACTCCTCCCCATTCCCTTCTCTTCTTCAGAATCCTTCCCTGCCCCCTGCCACTCCTGCTTCGGAACTCTTGGCCCGTGGTGCACTTGGTTTGAACTCTTTTGGAAGAGTGTGTACTGCCCTGTGTGCCACAAGATCGGCTGTGTTCAAACAAAGCCTTTCTCAGATAGCTAGCAACACATGTACACTTGATAACATGCCGAGACGCTAAACCAAACCCAGACCACCCCCCCTGAGGCCATCTTAATGTCCCTGCCCCCAGTTCTCCGCTCTGGGGGCACATTGGCCTGCTGGGGTTTGGGGTTTGGTTTTGTTTTATCTTGTTTGCTTCCCTTTGTTTTACGCTTTTATTTGTTTTGTCTTGTTTGTTTATTGATGTTGGAAGTTGTACGTTTGTTTTTTTTTTTTAATTTGCTAGATGGCAAGAATCGAATCCTCTATCTTTGCACCCCCAGAGGAAATCTGCCCAAGATGCTTCCCACATCACCCCACAACACTTCCAATGATAGGAACTTGGGAGAATGAGGGCTGCTCATGCTCAGCCCACTTCCTGTCAGGGCTCATCTTAGGAAGGAGCTTCTTTGGGCAGGTGTCCCTGGTCACCCCAGGACTGCAGCTGGCTGCTGAGGATCAGTGTCTTGAAAAGAGAATCTAACACATTAGCCTATCAGTGGGACCCCAGCTCAAGCATCAGCTTTGTGCCTAACCCCAGCTAGACCCAGCTAGGTCTCAGAGTGTTAGTTAGGCTAAATGACTAAAGACCCCACCACTTTCTCCTGAGGAACTTACTCATCCCTGATGGTGATGCACACAAAGGGGCCCAGTGGACCTTTCTGTCAACTGCCGCAGAGCCCAGCCCACTCCCAGCTCCAGATACGGCACCCACCCTTCAGAATCAGACCCTGTTCTCATCTGTAAATGTTCGAGGTGCACCATGAGGTACCTGGCTCCTTTGTTTTCTGTTCTTCCTTTCCGTCTCTGGGGATACGGCAGCAACCAGCACAGGGAAGAGCCCTGACCTCGTGGTGCTCGAGAGCACGAGACACTAAGTAAGCAAAGTAGGTTGAGCAGTGTGGACGAGTGGTGAGAGCTGGATCCATGGGCGCTGGAGCTGGCCCAGCACTACAGCTGCAAAACATGACCTAGAACAGGTAGATGGTCCCCAAGTGTCCCCAAGTTGTGAGAAAACATCATGACCAAAAGCAGTTTGGGGAGAAAAGGATTTTTTTCTTTTCGGCTTATGGTTCCACATAACAATCCATTGCTAAAGAAAATCAGGGCAGGAACCTGGAGGCATGAGCTGATGCAAAGTCCATGAAGGAGTACTGTTTACTGACTTGCTCCCATGGCTTCCTCAGCCTGCTTTCTTGTACCAGTCAGGACCACTTGCCTAGAGGTGGAACTGCCCACAGTGAACTGGGTCCTCCCACATCAATCATCAACCAAGAAAATGCCCCATAGACTTGCCTACAGACTGGTCCTGTTAAGGCATTTTCTCAATTAAGACAGTTTCCTTTTTCTCATTTTTATCAGTTCTTTGATAATTTCACACAATGTGTTTCAATCCTATTTACCACCACCCCAGGCGCTCCCTTTTCAATGACATCGTGTTTGGATGTGGCAGAGCCTTAGCTACCCCATAGCATGGAGATCTTGGTAATGCCTTCCATCTCCCTCCCGCATCCATAAATCATTTTTTTAGATTTGTTTACTTTCTGTGTGTGAGTGTTTCGCCTGCATATATGTGTGTGCACCACGTGCCTGATGCCCGCAAGGGTCAGAAAAGGAAGTTGAATTCTCTGGAACTGGAGTTACAGAGAGTGTTGGGAACCAAACCCAGGGCCTCTGCAAGAACAAGTGCTCTTAGTCACTGAGCCATCTCTCCAGCCCAATTGTCCTGATTGTTGATTGATGTGGGAGGACCCAGCTCACTGTGGAAGGTACCGCCCCTGGGCAGGTGGTCCTGAGTTGTCTAAGGAAGGTAGCTGAGGAAGAGACAGGAGAAGCAAGCCAGTAAGCAGTGTTCCTACTTCAGTCCTGCCCCAAGTTCCCGCCTCAAGAGCGCATGCTCTTACCCTGGCTTCCCATGATGACGGACTGTAAAGTGCAAGCTGAAATAAACCCTCCAAATTACTTTTGCTCGTGGTGTTTACCACAGCAACAGAAAGGAAACCAGGGCAGCAGGATAAGATCAGGGTGCAGGTAAGAGCTGAAGGGTACAGCCTCCTACCCTGAGACAGCAGCAGCCACAGGGGATCAGCCGGGTGTAACAGAGGAGGAGAAGAGGGGGCTGCACAGTGGATACAAAGTCCCAGAAAGACTTGTTAAACTATACAGACACATCCCTTACCCTAGTGGAGCCTGCAGCCAATGAAAAGAGGCTGTGGACCAGTGTTTTGTCTCTATAATGAGATGCCTGAGACTTAAGGATGAAGGTTTGTTCAGCTGTTTTGAAAGTTTGTAGGTGAGGCTCCTCCATCCACTTAGCTCCAACAGAACCTTCGCATCTGGTCACGCTGTGGTGGGTCACAACGGTAGGAATGCATACAGCAGCCAGAGATCCACATCTGGAAAGCAGCATCCCAAGGGCAGGATCCCCACCAGACCCCACTGCTCACACCCTGACCAAAGCTCCAGTTTCAGTGGACCTGGGGTGGCCCAGCCGTAGTCAAACCTTAGCAAAAAGGAAGTAAGGTTAAATTCAGTCCTGACACAGAAGCCACCTCAACACCACCACAGAGGCCCCAGTAGGTGTGAGCATCAAGAGATGTTTAGAAGCTTGTAGGAAAAACAGAAAAAACATTTGGGAGCCAGGTGGACTCTGCATCACAGAGAGAATGGTCACATGAGTCAAGGTCCTCCCAAGGGATTAGATACAGAAGTTCCTTGAAGACCAGGATTTTGCTTCCACTCCGGGGGAAGGGGGAGCCTGTCTAGGCTTAAATTCCCTTATTCTCCAAACTGTGAGCAGCTCTTTCTGTTCCGTTAATGGTTTGTGGGTGCAGATACAATAATGATCATGAACACATCTTGACAGGGTGTGTGTGTGTGTGTGTGTGTGTGTGTGTGTTTGTGTGTGTGTGTGCACATGAGCTGGGGATGGAACCCAGGGTCTGACACAGGCTAGGCAAGCCTCTGCCACCCCCAGGTTAGCACAGCAACGGGAACTAAGAAGGTGCCGAGGTCGTGCGGCTGTCCTGCGGGTGCTCCGAGGATGGAATCTTTCACAGACACAAAACTCTGTGACACATTTATGAGGAGCCCAGACTCGGCACTCCAAGCAAGGTCTCCTGGGCGATAGCTTGTGAGCCTGCTTGCTGCATTGTAGAGTGGGCCAGCAGGGGCACCTGTGTCGTGGGGACATCATGGCCAAGTCTGAGGTCAGCAGTGCTTCTGTCAAGCTGTGAGAACACATGGGGCAGGGCGGGGCATAGAGTCACTGTTGTCCCCCTTTCCTGAGCCAGCACAGCATCTGACACCCAGGGCCACAGCCAGGTTCAGAAACCAGGCCTTGGAAGGGAGGGAAAGAGCTGTGTCCAGGACCTCAGCGTTCAGAGAGTGCTGTCTGGTCTCTCCGCCTAGCCCAGGCTCTGGGGTGCCCAGGCACCACGCCTCCAGCCAAATCTGCCACAACCATTCCAAGGGAGGAAAATCCTCAGTGGCAGTGGGAACATCCCACGGACGGCCATCAAGGACAAAGCTGTACACCGGAGGGCAGGGGGCAGCAAAGGCCACCGAATAATCCAGGCCCCAAAGGAAGAAAACTTTTCAAATGCAGATGGGATGGACCAAAGGGAATGTGACGCCTGAGAGAAGAGGTGCCAGGTTCCAGAGGAAAGAGGGGTACGTGAGCCTCCTTGGGACATGGTAAGTGTGTGTGTGTGTGTGTGTGTGTGTGTGTGTGTGTGTGTTGAGAACATATATGTGTCTGTGAATGTGTGTGAGTACATGTGAGTGACTATATGTGAATGTATGTGAGAGTACATAGGAGTATATTAGTAAATATGTGTAAGAGTATATGTGAGTGTGAGAACATATGAATGTGTGAATGTGGATGAGTATGTATGTGTGAGTGAACATGTGTGACATTATATTGGTATATGAATGTGTGTACACACATATGGTTGACTGTGTGGGTGTGTGAACATATGTGAGATTGTATATGTGTGTGACTGCATGCATGTGGGAATATGTATGAATGTGTGAATGTGAGTGTGTATGTGTGCATGTGTCAATGTGTAAGTGTGAGTGTGAATGGGTGTGAGCTGTGAATGAATGTGTATGTGTGTGTGAGTGAATGTGTGTCAATGTGTATTGTGAATATGTGTTACGTGTCTTTAATGTATATGTGCATAACTGTATGTATGTGCAAATGCATGTGAGTGTGTGAGCAAAAGTATGACTGTGTGAGTTGAGTGAATGTTTGTATGTGTGTGTGACTGTGTGAGTAAATGTTTGTGAATGTGTGTATTATCAATATGAGAGTGAAGTGGGGTATGAGTTGTGCACCTATGTGACAGTATGTGTGTGTGAGTGAATGTGTATATGTGTCAGTGTGCGGTTGTGAGCTAGTGTTTGGATGTGTGAGATTGTATGTGTGTATGCATGCACACTCCCATGTCCATGCAAGTGCTGGCCTGGGTGCCCAGTGTGGCAGTGGAAGGGGAACTTTTTCCAAGAACCATTTTGGGTGCATGGTGGGAGGAAAGGAGGGTCAGCTGGGCTGTCCCAGCCTGGCCTTGGGTTCATCGTCTGTGCCTGTCTTTAGTTTCCATCTCCCCCACGGTCTTTTTCTGTGTCTGGGGCGTCTTTTATGTGTTTCTGTTTTTCCATGTGTCTGTCCTGCTCAGGGTCTTATCCCTCCTCCTGCTCTGTCCTCTTGCTCTCTCCCTTCTCATCTCTCTCTCTCTCTCTCTCTCTCTCTCTCTCTCTCTCTCTCT
>CABHPQ010164496.1:20817-46438 GCA_902168405.1 Peromyscus aztecus
TCTCTCTCTCTCTCTCTCTCTCTCTCTCTCTCTCTCTCTCTCTCTCTTTGGGAAAACCACACCAACACTTGTCCACTTTCCCAGACATGGAAAATTGCTTTGCAGTTTGCAGACTGAGCTGCAGAAATGGGTTCACCAAAAGCCAATTTGCAGAAGTCCAGCTCAGCAGACGACAGGCTGACCCAGCCTCTTGGGCTTGCTTTTGGAAGTTTGTGGTCCCTGAACCCCTCTAGCCATTCTTATTCCAAATAAATGAACTGTCCACAAATTCTACCTCCCTCTCCATCCCCAGCCTTTGGACTTTGCTTTTTGTTATGGGGGCGGGGTGGGGGGGGTGGGAGGGGGTGCACACGCGCACAGGTCTGTGTGTTTGCAGGCCATAATTTGACATCACATGCCTTCCTCAATTACTTTCTACCTTACATTTTAAGACAGGGTTTTGACTGAACCTGGAGCTCATGAATGAATTTGGTAAAGTTGACTGGCTGTGGAGCTCCAGGGATTTGCCTGGTTTTTGCCCCAGCACTGAGATTACAGCTTTTTTTTTGTTTTGTTTTGTTTTTTTTTTGTTTTTTTTTGTTTTTCCAGACAGTTTCTCTCTAGCTGTTCTGGAACTAGCTCTGTAGACTAGGCTGGCCTCAAACTCACAGAGCTCTTCCTGCCTCTGCCTCCCGGGATTAAAGGCGAGCGCTGCCACCACTGCCCAACTGGGATTACAGCTTTTTACATAGGTGTTAGAGCTCTGAACTCAAGTCCCCATGCTTGTGTGGCATGCACTTTACCCACCGAGCCAGCTCTGCAGCCCCGCGGACTTTGGACTTTGAATGATTGCAGAGAGCCCTGCTGGGGGGTCTAAGATGTGTATCTGATGGCTCATTCAAAAGAACCTTGACTGCAAACAACTTGCCCACACACTGGCTTTTGCAACTCAACACATATCTTCCTCTGAGCTGCAGGAAGGTTTGGGGCCCATTTCCCTGAGCCCTGAAGGTACCTTCTCTTTCCTTCAGGCCCTGCCTCAGTATCCAGAGCCTCAAACTCCTACCATGGGGCTCATTTGAATAGCTGTAGGGGGAGGCTGAGTGTTACAGGATCATAGCAGCGGCCACGGCCACACTAGGCACTGTCAGGAGTCTGGGAGACACTAGGCACAGAATGTATCAAAAGCAGGGACAGCAATATCTGAGTCTCCCCTCTCCACTTCATGTCCCTCTTCTCCCACCAGGCCTACCTGATGGGACCCCAATGGCTGGCCTCTGCCCAAGTTGGTCCCTCTATTTTGGGCACTCTTCCTTACCCACTCTGTGTTCTTCCTTTTGCTTCAAACAAGTCTGTTAAGGTATGGTTTGTTCGCAATAAATGGCACACACGTGACATGCACAATGAGCTAAATGTTGACACACACATATACCTATGAAACCACTGTCAAGGCAGTGCACCTGTCCTCACCCCCCAGATCCCTCCTGATAGCCTGTTATCCCTCCCATCCGTTGTCCCAAACACTCACAACCACTGACAGGATTTCTGACCCTGTAGTTTATTCACAGTCTTTACAGCTGTGCGTGCTTTGAATCATGTGGTATGATGCTCAGGTGTCTGACTTTTTGCATGAAGCTCCGTCTCTGAGATTCATGCAAGCAACTGAGTAGATCAGTAGGTCACTCCTTTGTTTTGCTAAATGACATTCCATTTCACCGGCGTACCACAATTTATTCATTTACCTCTGGGTGGATCATTGGCAGATTAAAAATAAAGCTGCTGGGACTGGAGAGATGGCTTAGCGGTTGGGAGCACTGGCTGCTCTTCCAGATGACCCAGGTTCATTTCCCAGCACCCATATGACAGCTCATACTTGTCTGTAACTCCAGTTTCAAGGGATCCGACACTTTCACAGACATACATGCCTGCAAAATACAAATGCACATGAAATAAACATAAATTATTTTAAAAGACTATTTAAAAAGTAAAAATAAAGCTGCTGTGAACATCCAGGTACCAAGTTTTAGATGGCATTCCTTTTCATCCCTCTTGATAAATACTAGGTTTGGAATGGCTGGCTTGTATAAGAGGTGTGTGTTTAAAATTTTCAGAACCTAACAAACTGGTTTTTTTTGGTTCAGCAGTGTAAGAGAGCTTTTGTTTGTCCACATCCTCACCAACACTTGGTAAGTCACACAGGCTTTAATTACGGCACTAACCAGGATCCCAGGTAGCCAGTTGTGATACAAGTTTGCATTACTGATGATTGCTGCTCTTCAGCTTCTCATCTACTCACTGAACATCTTTTCTTTTTTTTCAAGACAGGGTTTCTCTGTGTAGCCCTGGCTGTCCTGGAACTCATTCTGCAGACCAGGCTGGCCTCGAACTCACAGAGATCTGCCTGCCTCTGCCTCCTGAGTGCTGGGATTAAAGACGTGCATCACCACTCAACAACTGAACATCTTCTTGATGAAAACATTTCACATTTTCTTTCATGGGTGCATGTGTCCCTTTAAGTGTGTGTATATGTGTGTGACATGCGTGCACATATGTGCACCTGTGTGTAGAGGTCAGAGGTCACTATGGGGGGGGTCTCCATCAATCGCTCTCAGCTAAGTTTTTGAGGCAGGGTCTCTCACTGACCCTGGAGCTCACCAATTCAGGGATCCCCAGGGAGCCTCCTGCCTCTGCCTCCCCAGTGCTAAGACTTCGGACGCATGCCGCCACACACATCCTTCCACATCTGTGCTGGGACTCTACCTCAGGTCCTCAGGGCAGGCACTTCGCTGAGAAGGCCACCTCCCCTTGTTTGTCGAGTTCTGTTGGCTTTTCTTTTCCTTTTGTTGCTGAATTTTGAAAGTTTTAGAAATACATTCTAAGAACAAGTCTGTCAGCTAATAATCCGATTGCAAATGTCTCCGTGTTTTGTTTCTCTTTCCTTTCAAGGCGTCTTTCAAAGAGGGTGCTTTTCATTTTCATAAAATCGAATTCACTGTTTTTTCTTTTAGGGACCACGATTTTGGTGCTATGTCTAAGAAAGTTTTGCTTACCTCAAGGTCACAAAGATTTTTCTCCTGATTTATTCAGGGGTTTTTGATAGCTTTTGCATTTTGCATCTGGGCCTGTGGCCCTGTGTTCAGGGCTGTATGTAACAAGTAATAAATCAAGGTTCATTTAATTTGTGCATGGCTCTCCAACTGCTCCAACACAACTTCTAGAAGCGATTCTTCTAGAATCATTCTCCAAACTTCAAGAAAACATGGCTTTCCCACATGTGGAAAACTTTCTTCCGGGCTCTCTATTCCATTGTCCACCTCTCCATCGACAGCCGCACCATGCTGCTGAGTGCTTGCCTTGACTGTAAGTCTGGAAAGCAGATCATATTAGTCCTCGGCTTGCAGGGACTTTAGGATTGTTTTGAATTGACACACGTGGGCAAGGCAGGTCTGTGTATTCAGGTCTTCCTTCATCTCTCAGCATCATGCTAGCTTTTCAGAGGACAGCTCTTACACACCTTTCTCTCAGACTGAGCTCCTAGCACTCCGAATCATATACTAAGTATAAGTGGTGTTTTTAGTGGTAGTTCTTGACTCTTCTTTACTAGTCTGTAAACACAGTGGATTCTGTATATCACCGTGTGTCCCTCAACCCAGTTCAACATTATTATTAGTGTTAGTGATTATTTTATTGGTTTATCATATTCCTACATAGACAAACACATAAACTGCAAACAAAAATATTCTAACTGCTTTATTTCCTTTCTATCCCATGCACATTTGGGAGCTGCAACCTTCCGGATGATGCTGAATAAGAACAGAGAGAGAAGACACCCAGGCCTTGCTGGTTACCTGGCAGGCATCCTGTTTCATTAAAACACACTGTTACCAGTGGGTCTTTGTGGTCAAGGACACTTTGGGTCTGTTGAGAGAAATAGCTTTTCTTCCCTATTTTTTAGGACTTACTCTATTTTTAAGTTGTGTGTATGTATGTTTGTCTGTTGGAGAGTATGTGCACATGTGTACAGACACCCGCAGAGGCCAGAAGAGGGTGTCGGGTCCCTGGAACTGAAGTTATAGGCAGCTGTGAGCTTCAGAACATGGGTAAGGGGAGCAGTTTGCACCTTCGCCTGCTGAGCCCCCTCTCCAGCCCCTCTCCTGGGATTTGAACAGGATGAATTACCCAGCTTGATGCCGTGGGATAAAACACCACGAGCAGCTTTTGAAAGAAAGTATATTTGGCTTACTGTTCCAGAGAGATGAGAGTCCATCATGGTAGAGAGGCATGACCGCATGGTGGCAGCGTGGTGGCTGGAGCAGGAAGCTGAGAGATCACATCTTTAACTGCAGGCAGGAAGCAAGGAACAAACCGGAAGTGGGGTGAGGCCTTAAACTCTTGAAGTCTGGCTGCAGGGACATACTTCCTCCATCCAGGCTGCACCTCTTAACCTTCCCAAATGTAGTCGCTAACCGGGAACCAAGTGCTCGAATGCCTGAATCTGTGGGGGACATTTCTCACTCAAACCACCACAGATGCTAACCCACAGACTCATCCTATGTGTGCAGTATGGGATTCAGCTTCAAAGCATCTTTTGAAAAGGTTTTCCCATTCTACATTCATGAAGAATGTGGGCCTATGGCTTTCTTTTCTTGCATTGCCTTTGGTTGGTTTTGATATCACCATCACAGCAACATAAGCCACATTCATTAAAGCAGAAATATTCTTTCTTCAAATTTCTGAAAGGGGCCAGACAGTGGTGGTGCATGCCTTTAATCCCAGCACTCAGGAGGCAGAGCTAAGCGGAACTCTGTGAGTTCGAGGCCAGCCTGGTGTACAGAGTGAGATCCAGGACAGGCACCAAAACAACACAGAGAAACCTTGTCTCGAAAAAAACAAACAAACAAACAAAATTCTCAAAGGGTATGTGTGGAACTCTCATCATTTCTTTGCACAGATGCCTTCATGGACTCTAACCCTCTGGAACCATAAGCCCAATGAAACACTTCCTTGTATAAGTTGTCTTTGGTCATAGCCGATGGATTACAGCAACAGAAAAGTAATTAAGATGCACTTAAAATGAATATGTAAGTAAATCAATAAATATTATTTTTAAAAATTCCCTGAATTAATTCTGGGGTGAGAATTCTGAGTATTTGAAAGATGCTGTCTAGTGCTTTCTTGAGCTTGACGTTCTCAGTGCTTCTTGGGCGGTGGGTTCATAGTTCTCACGAAGTTGGGGTGAGCTTTTGTCACTGTTTCTTCAAATATGCTTCCTGGCCCTCCCTATGGACGTCAGTGGGCTCTTGCTGCCATGCTGTTTGTGCCTATTTCATTTGTGCTGGCTTCTATCACTGTCCTCAAGTTCACCAGCCTCTTTCTGTTAGAATCCCCTGTTAGCGCCGTCTCATGCACTTTTCAACTTCAAACCTGTAGTCTTCATTTGCAATTTGCTTTTGATTTGGTTTTTTGAGACAGGGTTTCTCTGTGTAGCCTTGGCTGTCCTAGGACTAGCTCTGTAAACCATGCTGGCCTTGATCTCACAGAGATCCACCTGCCTCTGCCTCCTAAGTGCTGGGATTAAAGGTGTGTGCCACCACCGCCCAGTTCATTTGCAATATCTTGATCTGTGCCTTTGTGTGTCTGGAGTTAACTGTTTAAACATGGAGTGCCATCATCAGAACTGTTTAATGTCTTTGTTGCTAACTCTGACATCTGTATCCATTCTATGTCAGTTTTGGTTGAATAATTGTCCTCTTTCTCATGGGCCACATTTTCCTGCCTCTTTGCACACCTGGTAATTTGCAAATGGACACCAAACTGAATTTTAACCTCCTGGGTGCCGGATATTTTTGTGTATGTACACATTCTTTTTTTTTTTTTTTGGTTTTTCGAGACAGGGTTTCTCTGTGTAGCTTTGCACCTTTCCTGGAACTCACTTGGTAGCCCAGGCTGGCCTCGAACTCACAGAGATCTGCCTGCCTCTGCCTCCCGAGTGCTGGGATTAAAGGCATGCGCCACCACCGCCCGGCTGTATGTACACATTCTTAAGCTTTGTTGTGATGCAGCTAAAGTAGTTAGAACCAGTTCAGTTCTTTTGGGGTCTTATTGTCAGGACTTGTTGGTGACACAAGAATGCTCAGCCTAAGGCTCAGGAGTGCCTACTTCTAAGAGGAGACCTCTGTGTCAATCAGCTTTGCATTACTGAAACAAATAAAAGATGGTCAACTTAGAAAGTGGAAAGGTCCATTTTGTCTCAGTTTGGGAGGCTTCACTTCCTGGTGGGTGGGTCCCATCGCTTTGGGTCTATGGTGAACACTGTGGTGTGTAGCACATAGTAGAATGCCTCATTAGGGACCAAGCCATTACCACATAGGCATCTGGAGGAACCTAAAAACCCAAACCATAGCAGCCTTGCTGAGTGCTCTACCCAATGCCCTGTGAATCACTAGATCTTCCCACCCAGTTGCTGAGAACAGGCAGCACCCCAGTTCTGTGTCTCCTGATCCTCTTCTCTTGGGGGGTTCAGTGTTCACCCGGGCCTCAGCTAGTTTTCTCCCATGCGTAGGCTCATTATATTGTGTGACGCACACGCAGAAACACCTGCACTCTCTCTGAGCTCAATATAAATCTAACCTTCTGCTCAGGGGCCTGATCTTCCACTGCTCCTCACCTTCCCCTGTGCCCAGGGCTCTGTAGCTAGAGTTTTCCTGCCTGGCCCACAGTCAGGACAAATCTCTCTCACCTGCCAGTCCCACAGTCGCTCAGACCCAACCAAGTAAACACAGAGACTTATATTGCTTACAAACTGTATGGCTGTGGCAGGCTTCTTGCTAACTGTCCTTATATCTTAAATTAATCCATTTCTATAAATCTATACCTTGCCACGTGGCTCGTGGCTTTCCGGCATCTTTACATGCTGCTTGTCCTGGCGGCGGCTGGCAGAGACTCCCTCTGCCTTCCTGTTCTTTTAATTCTCTCTGTTAGTCCCGCCTATACTTCCTGCCTAGCCACTGGCCAATCAGTGTTTTATTAGCAACACATTTGCCATACAGAACATCCCACAGCAGGGCTCTGACAGCCCAGATCCTCACTCCCCTGCTCAGCACTCTGACAGTCCAGCTCCTTGGAAACTTCAAGGCAAAAGCTGAGGCAGACACGGGGCTTGCTGCACTTGACTCTTATCTCACAGGAAACATTGCTGTGTCAATGTTTAACAAACCACTGTTTTAACTATTCTATTATTTTACATGTATGGGTGTTTTGCCTGCATGCATGTCTGTGTACCACAGGCCTGCCTGGTGTCTTGGGAGGCCAGAAGAGCGCATGGGATCCCCTTGAACTGGAGTTACAGATGGTTGTGAGCCATCATATACGTGTTAGGAATCAAACCCAGGTCCTCTGGCAGAGCAGCCGGTGCTCTTAACTGATGAGCCATCTCTCCACTCTCCAACCCACTGCCTCATACATCTCATTCAGCATTTTTGTTTCAGTCGGGCTCACATTATCCCATCTTGGCTGGAAGTAGAAGCTCGCTTCCTCACAGAAGTTATGTATGGACACCTCCGCTCTCCCTCCAACATTGCTCTTACCCATCTATGTTGCTCCTGCCTGATTATAATCAAATGGATCATAACGAGACATAGGGGTGGATCCAGGTCTTCCTCGCTGGCTCACAGTAAGTCTGGCACACAGTAGGTGCCTGATTCATGTTGAACATTTTGAACCCAGCTCCCAGCGGTTGAAATAGCGATAATAACACTCTTCTGCTTGTGTTGGGTCAGACACTGGGGACGTGAAACATATTAATAGGAGGTGTGCCTATGCACCCAGAAACAGGATGCTAACTCACCAGTTTGTGTCTTCAAGACCCCAGAAGTCACAGCTGGTAGTCAGTCAAGCAACACGCAGTCTGGACACGAAGGTGGCATGCAGAACCAAGGATGACAGGGCTTCCCGGGCAAACAGGTAGCGTGGTCTCAGAGTGAAAAGTCCGTAGGTGTCCAGCCTGTCTTCCTCCTGAACTCCAGGCTCCCCAACCCCCAAGGTCATAGAAAAGGTCCTAGCCCAGGCAGTTTGAGAACAAAAGTCTACAAAATGACCTGATTTCAAATATTTTGGTCTGTATTTGATGGGGGGCGGGGGGGGGGGGGGGGCTCCTCCCTTCTCTTCCCTTCAGTGAGGCATTTCCATAAGAGAAACTGCTTGATGGACCTGCTCCCTTTAAATTATGTCCTAACGATTCAGGCCTGGGCCTCTCCTTGGTTCGCCTTTCCTTTCAATTACTTTCATTCTTCAGCGGAACAATGGCGGCGGCGAGCCCCTCCTGCCTGGGACTCTGCAATGTGTGCCCCTACAGCCAGGTGCCCAGGCTGGGCCCTGGCTTTGTTCCCCTGGCCAGACAGCCGGTGTTTCATCTTCCCGTCTCCCATTCTGCACCATTTAAACTTTAACCTGGTAGTAACTTTGCCCACCTTGGCTCCCGATTCAAAGGCTGGGAGATGAAAGCCCTCCCCTTGGATGTGGCTGGAAACTTCATCCTCAGTCTCTCTCTGTCTTTGAACTGCCTTGGAACCTTTTTGCCTAGACCCTTTTATTCTCCCTGGGGCTCTAGCTTTCAGGCTTGGGGGCTTAGGAAAGGCAGCAATGGGGGTTTCCCCACTGGGGCCCGACAAGACCCCCAGTGCTCCTGAGGACAACTCACCTGTTCTCGCACATGTACCATCCCACCCCAGGCCCAGGAGCCTGTCCCTCGGGCCACCATCCCTGGCCTTCAAGGCCAGTCCCTGGCCTTCATCCAGCCCTCCCCCATCCAGCTTCCCTTCACAAGCCCCAGACCCACAGCAACTTCAAGGCTGAGAGCCCCAGGTGGGTCTTGCAGAAACTTTTTCCTTTTCAATGCCAGGCAGGCCACTCGCTGCTTTCAGATGTCGGGCAAGGCACAATGAGAGAATTCTGCAATCGCACACACAAAAAAATTCCAGGTAGTCAAGACCAAATGGGAGAGTAAGAAAACGAACCCGAGAGAGCGAACCCAAAGCAGACCCAACTTTTCTTGGTCTTCCATGAAGATCCCCCACTGCCAGGGTGTACAGCACCGCCTTTCAAAGCCACTGCAGCCCCCTCCCCAATTATACTCAAGAATTTTATTGTTGACAATGGGGAATAGTCTGTCACCCATGTCTCTGATGCTGGCAGACGTAAGAAACACTAGCCTAAGTTGCATGGTGGACCTCAGAAAGACATGTCCCATCTCTAACTCCTGGGATCTGTGGTGATTGCCTGGCTTGGAAAATAAGTCACTGCAGATTAAGTTTAGGTCTGACAAGAGGAAGTCACTGTGGATTACTCAGTGGGGGTGCTTAATCCGGTGACAAGTGTCTTCTCAGACCAGAATGCGGTAACCCACTCTGTGACCCTGCCTTCCTCCTGTTCGGATACCACGTGTGCCTGTTTTCTTCAGAAAACAATGGGGTGAATCAGATGGGAGGTGTGGCCACGAGCCAGGGCACCTTACAATCACCAGAAGCTAGACTGTCCCCTGGAGCCTTGGTGGGGAAGCCCTACTCACACCTTGACTTTTGACAGAATGGTGACATAAACAAGTTCTGTTTCCTAAGTCACCAAGTATGTGGCAGTTTAGCTTCAGGAAATGAATGGAAGCATGCAAGCAGAGGGGAACTGCATGGACCAGCACACTTCTTCCTCCCTGAGCCTGGATTGTCCCATGACATCACCAGAGATGGCTCGAAGAGGAACCTTAGCCAATGAGGTAGGAGGGGAAGGCATGCTGGGGGCAATGGTCCCTCTCCTTCCCCGGGGCCATACGAGGATAATGGAAGGATAAAGAGAGGAACAACATCTGTTGGAGCAGAGGAAGAACAGACAAAGAGGCCAGTTCATCTCCACCACAAACTGTCCACCAGGCTAGAACAAGAGACGGTACTTCCCAGAGGAGAAATCTGCATTCTGGATTCTAGGACTGGAGGCACAGCATGACCTAATCCTGCCTCCTAAAGAAAACAAGGCACAGGGATGAAGTGATGGCTCAGGGGTTAAGAGCACTGGCTGCTCCTCCAGAGGTCACAAGTTCAATTCCCAGCAACCACAGGGTGGTTCACAACCATCTATAGTGGGATCTGATGCCCTCTTCTGGCATTAAGGTGTACATGAAGATAGAGCACTTGTATACATAAAACAAATAAATCTTTTTTAGAGAAGAAAGAAAGAAAACCCGGCACGTGGGGAGCAGGAGGGTAAGACACCCATGGTCCACCAGCATGCTGGTCGGAGAAGCCCCCGGAATAGAATGTCTTCTGAAGACAGAAGGCAACAGACCACAAGGCTTAGCGTGGGGCAGGGTAAGCAAGCATTCAAGTGCCATCCTGAATCTTGAATCATCTCCTGGCCGCACCTCTCACTTCATGCCTCACCTTGGGAGTCAGAGAGCTGTCTACAAATTTGAAAGTAAGGCCAAGAGATTGAGAGCAGAGAGGAGAGGACAAGCAGGAAGGACCCAAACTATGAGGCGCTTTCAGCAGCTCCAGAGTGTCAACTGCCTGTGGTGGGGGCTTGGCGCTCAGAGAGCACAGGGCCAGCAGAATGCCACCCCTGGGTGGGCAGCTGACAGGGCAGTGCCTGAGCAGCTGTGGGGCCCAGTGAGGTTCTGGGAGCCTCCGACAGGCCTCTAGAGATGGCAGCAGAGTCTCCAGCGACTCTTCAGACAGTGGAGACGTATGAAGCACTACCATTATGTGGAAAGGCTTCCGTGTGCCACTTGATAGCTGAGAGGTACGTTTGTAAGGTTGTGTTAGACAAGCTTGGTGGGTCCCCAAACAACTGAGTGACATTGTAAGAGGGAAGTCTAGGGATTCTAGAACTGCAACTGTTTTTTTTTTTTCTGTGCGTGTGTGTGTGTGTGTGTGTGTGTGTGTGTGTGTGTGTGTGTGTGTGTTATGTATGTATGTAGAATATATATTGGGGTTTTTTATTTTATTTATTTATTATTATTATTATTATTATTTTTTGGTTTTTCAAGACAGGGTTTCTCCGTGTAGCTTTGCGCCTTTCCTGGAGCTCACTTGGTAGCCCAGGCTGGCCTCGAACTCACAGAGATCCGCCTGGCTCTGCCTCCCGAGTGCTGGGATTAAAGGCGTGCGCCACTACCGCCCGGCCTGGGTTTTTTTGTTTTTGTTTTTGTTTTTTGTTTTTTTGAGCTGTCGGCAGGTACCACCTCCAGTGAAGCCAGTACTTCCAGGCAGGTACCATCTTCTGGGGACCAATGCTGCCCTGAAGGTCCCAGTGCACAGACAGGCAGAGCTCCACTCCATCTGTCTACCTTGACAGGAGGCAGAGAGCCCCTCCTTCTGCCCCTGTTACCATGGCCCATGCCTTGCTCCTGGCCAAGACTAAGTCTTCTGCAGGCCTGGCTCCTTAGGGAGTCTTGCCAGGAGGTAAGAGTCACTGGTCACCCAGCAGCTTGCCTACGTACAGCTCACAGTCTGCTAATGGCCACACGGTCATTAGGCAAAGGACGTACTTGCATGCAGAACCATCTAAACCCCACTGAACTAATCACATAAATTTTCTAACAGATGTAAACGCTCTGGGAAGATGGGCTGGGCATAAGCACCCTGCTGCTGACCCACTGTGAGTAGCCTAGGTTTCCATTTCAAGGCAGATGGCCTTCCAGAGAGAGCTAGGCCTATAACAACCATCTATGGGCTATGGCGGGGGTAGCCTGGAAAGCAGGTAACTCGGTTCTGCCTCCAGGAGCCCTCCACATCCAAAATCCCTGAGTGCCCTTTGTTACCCTGCCTCCCCACACTGTTCAGCAGTGGAGAAGGCTCCTGGTCCCCCAGGTAACAGTAATGGTAACGACCAACTGTCTGGAAGGAGAATCCACCTTCTGTGTGTGTGAGCCCCTAAGCAGTGTGCCAAATGCATGCTTCTTGCAGACTCCGCCTGTAGCTAAAATAGGAGCCCTTTGTGAGCTCCAGGATGCTTTTCTGTTGATGATGGCCTTTCCATAGAACAGTGAGTCAGCTGACCCAAAAAAGAACCATCACTTTGGTGGCCCAATGTCAGGTGAGTGTACAGCCGTGATTAGGTAAGTCACCTCTCTGGGCACCCAGCCAGGCTACTTCAAACATCTCCGCATTGCCCTACCCCCTAAGTTGGAACACATTTCCCTGGAGCTGAAGACCCTCCCACCGCCAGGGAGGATAACTGGCATTTATCCCCTTCTTGTACATACCCAGAGCTTTGCGTAGTGGTCCCTGGCTGGAAGGGGCCACAGGAGGGTGAACTTGGAGCAGTGAACTTGTTTGCCCTTTGACTAGGTGGCTGGGAGGGGAGGACGTTGTTCCTGAGGCAGCTGGGACCTACTCCTGGAAGCTCATCTGTAGAATCACGGGAGTATATGGGGTGAGCCTAAGAGCTGCCCCCATCCCATGCTGCCCTGACAGGGCGGGGGGGGGGGGGAGTGCCAACCCAGGCAAAGGCCTCGTACAGCGCTTGTCCTCAAAGAACTACACATTAGTCAGATTTCTGATTCTGTGACAAAGGCCTAAAGTACATCATCTTACAAAGAAGGGACAGTTAATTCTGGAGCCCAGGTTCAGACGTTTCAGACCACAGTCACTCGGCCTTATTGCTTTGGGCCTGTGGCAGACAGTACACAAAGCCCATTTACTTAATGACAGACAAGCAAAGAAGGCGGCACAGAAAGGGGCCGTTTGTTCCACCTCTACACATTGTTTATCTCACCTAATACCAAGGTAGCTTCAAGAGGGAGACTGGCAAAGCTGGGGGGCAGCCTAAGCTAGGACAGCTCTCCATGGATGGCTCCGGGGGCCGTCGCGCCTGGGGCATTTAATGGCTTCAAGCATATGCAGCCCCATTCTGTGTCCTACCGGATGAATGGACAAGGAACTCCATATGGCCTGGGAACCCAGGCTCCATTCTGCACTGCCATGTCGCAGGATACCCTCAATCTGCCTATGGATCTAGTTGATGGCAGACCTTGGCCAGGAGAGAGGGCCGCTGTTTCCTCTGAGGCCTCCTCAGCCAGGTTCTGCATGCAGCAGTCATTCAGTGTTTACATCTGTTGACAAGGAAGTCAGCGAGCCTCTCAACGGTGAAGAGTACACTCTAAAGAGGAGCAGTATGGCCGGGCGGTGGTGGCGCACGCCTTTAATCCCAGCACTCGGGAGGCAGAGGCAGGCGGATCTTTGTGAGTTTGAGGCCAGCCTGCTCTACAGAGCGAGATCCAGGAAAGGCACAAAGCTACACAGAGAAACCCTGTCTTGAAAAACAAAAACAACAGCAACCACAAAAAAAAAATAAAAAATAGTCCATGGTGAGTTATTTACTGAGCACCCAGGGGTTCTCAGTTCACAAATGGAGCAAGCATGAGGGATTATGGGGGGTAAAGAAAAGTACTCCAATGTAGATGGCCATGAGCTGAGCCTAGATGGATGGAGAAATCATTCAGTGGGAGGATGAGGGCGTGCATGGGATCAGCAAGCACACAAAAATGCAAATGTAGATGTAAGGGCTGTGCAATCTGTCACCACAATAATCACCAGGGTTGGTGTGGCTGATCTAGCTTGGCTAGATGGGTGTCCTCCTCCTCCTTCTCCACTCCACGTGCATTTCTCCAGAAGCTGTGTGTGATGTTGAAGATGACCTCCCCTAAACGGAAGAGGACTGGTCTTCCTTCCGTCAAGAGGACATGGGGAGCTGCGCTCTCCTGCTATCACAAAGGCAAAGGCGGTGCGGGAGTTGCCCACGGGGTAGGCTCTATGACCAGCAGACAACAGAACTGGCTGTAGCGGTAGATAATGGTGAGCTCCTGGGAGTGAGACCCAGGTATTATTTATTAAGTTTTTGCATGGTGCTGGGCACTTTGCTAAGTGCTTTCTGCCATCACTTGTAGTATTACTGATTAAGTACTCATTCAGTGCTTATGACTATTACACTGTTACAGTATCAGTAGATATTCATTAAGGGCTTGGTACTATTTTCATATAGTGCTATCAGCAAGTACCCACTAAAGTGCTTGTTACTGCTGTCTCATAGGAAGAGCACTATCCCCATTAAACAGATGGAACAACTGAGACTTAAAGAGTCATTTGGCTTGAGGTTGGAGTGCAAGAGACAGGCTTCCCACCCCAAGATAGCACCCTGTCCAGTGGAGATTGGGAAATGCACCCTGCATCCAATCTGAGGGGGCTGAAGAGGAGGCCACTGTTCCACGTGCTCCCAGGCCCCAACCTTTCCAAGCAGACATGCAAGGCAGGGAGTAGATGGAAGCTGCCCACCCAGGGACTGGCTCCAAGCCTTCCAGAACCCGGCAAACATGAAACAATCACAGATGAGACAAGGCTTAAAAGCCACCGTGCTTAAAATAAAAGGAAGTCGCATTGTGAAAGATGACACAAAAAACTTGTTAAGATCAAAAATGCAGCAAACCCTCAAAAAAGAGCCTTGAGATAAAGGATGTGGGGATTTACCTGGGGGTTTCCGCAGGGGCTTCTAACGTGGGCGAGGGCGGGGCCATCCCCAGCAGGGCCTGGGCACACTGGCTCTTTTGTCCTTGGTGGGCACCTTTCATGTCCTCCCCTGCCAGGGATACGGGGCTGGAGGACGTCGCACAGACGTCGGACACCCATTAAGTTTTCCAACTTAAAACTCATTTCTTTCCTTTTAAACTCGGAAACTTGGAATCCTTTCAAGGCCCGAGGATGGCAGGCGTTCTCACAGTACCCGTCCTTCTGCTTCTGCATGCGGAGACGGAGGGGCTTTCTGTCCCTGCCCCACAACTGACAAAGGGCCGGGTCCTCCGTGTTTTGAGTTCTCTGAGGAACAGAGGACCCAACAGGCTCCCAGTGCAGTTCTTTCTTGAACAAGTGTACTTGTGGCATTTACCAGATAACACTCCTCAAAAGAGATGTTGTCTGCCACCCAACCACAGCGGGGTGTTTGGGCAGAGGGTGGGAGGGATCAGGCCCTGATTCCAAGCACCCAGGGCCTAAAGGTGTCTCTCAGAAGCCCTCACAGGGCTGGGGGGATACACTGGTCCTGTGCGCCTCACCTGTGAGGACGACCTGCTCACTAGGCCCTGCCTCCCCTCAGTGTAGAGGAATTCCACAGCTCCTCCCTGGCTGGGCACCAGAGAACTGGCCAGGGAAGACCCAGGAGCCCAGGCAGGGTAGAGGTCAGGGTCAATGACTTAGGGGTGTGGCAGGCTTCTCCAGTGCCAAGTGAACTGGGCTCAGGCTCACTGACGCAGAAGCCATCCTAATGTGGTCTGGGTTCTCGTTTGGGTTTCACCTATAGTGTGCACAATACTGACATCTCCCCACAACTGTCCTGATGAGAGGATGGGCAGACTTTGGTCCTGGCCATAACTGACATATGGGAGGGACCATGTGAGGGTCACACAGACTAGGTAGGTCTAGCATAGGACTCTGGACTTGCTGGGCCTGGAAGGATAATGTGGGTGATACTGGATCTGAGAGCTGGAGCCAGGGTGGCCATGGAGTCGAGAATGAGAAACAAGGTAGAAATAGAGAGAAGAAGAAGAAGAAGAAGAAGAAGAAGAAGAAGAAGAAGAAGAAGAAGAAGAAGAAGAAGAAGAAGAAGAAGAAGAAGAAAGGAATGAAAGACACAGCAGGACTCTCCTCACCAAACCTACAAACTCAGGGAGTCTTGGGAGGGGTTCGCATGCACAGTGACCACCCATCCAACCCTCCCAACCCTTGTGATCCAGCAAAGCATGCTCCCTTCAGGACCAGGAGCCCTGCCTTGGGAGCCTTCGACTGGCCAGTTTGTCTACACAGGTCCTGGGGTCCATCGCCTGGGTGGACCATGGGCTGAGTGTCCTTCAGCAGGATCTATGAGTGGAGTTTTCTCTTGTGAAACTGGGATCTGAATTCAGCCCAGATCTCTGGGTCTCCAAGAATTTCCATGACCTCTGGTGCAAATCGCCCAGCTCTGTGCAAGCCTCAGGAATCTGGACTCTGCCTCGATGGCCTTTAGCCTTCTGCCCTCCTGCTTTACCCTTCTTCACCCAAACCCCCGCCAGCCCTGGCACTCTCCTTGCCCAGCATAGGAGGCAGCTGCTCTGCTACGATGGACACCTGTCAGCTCCCAACAGTGGCCAATAGCCTCTAAAGGGGTGCTGCCTGACCTCCCCCAAGCCTATGCCTCCTCCTGTAGGAAAAATTAGGTCCCCAAAACAGACATCTACCAAGCTCACAACCCCATCAATAGTGTTAGCCCCAAGAGGTCTAGAAAACTAATGTCCCTGTATCAAATTTCTCTATAAGATAAAGCATGCGGATGGAGGTAGACATGAAAGGCTGAGGAGGTAAGAGAAGAAAGAGGAAGAGAGGGAAGGAGGTGGGGGAAATCAGAAGGTAGAAGACAGAAGGAAGTGGGGAAGGGGAAGCAGGGCAGTGGAGGATGGGGAGGGAGGAAGCAGAAATGGAGAAGGAAGGTGGAGAGTGAAGAAATACGAGCTTTCTGAACCTGAAGTGGAAGACTTCTTTGTCCAGGGACTTGGATCTAAGGTAGAAGATATCTGTTCATTGTGACTGCTCCTCCTGGCCCCTAGGGCTAAGCGAAGGACCAAGAGGTCAGCATGACTTACAAGTACAAGACTGAAAAAGTCAAATTAGGGCTGAGTTGGGACCACAGGGACACGGTGGCTTAAATGCAACCTCCACAGAGCCTCCATCGACCACTGTCTTTGCAGGGTTCGTGGTTCCCTTTTCCTCTAGACTCCACAGTTTGCTGTAGGGGGACCCCGAGTCAGTTCACCATCCTGGACACCCTGTGATTCTTTGGGACAAGAAGGTAGGTTATTATCAGCTGACAGGGAAGCTGGACTGCGGAAATCCAGAGCCCCTCAGGAAAGAGAAAAGGATTTCAAAGTCTGGGGAGTAGGCAAGGAGTATTGGTCCCGAGGAGTGGACATCAGGCTCTTGGCCCTCTGTCTCTGTCTGCGTAGCCTGGCAGCCTCCTTGCTCCATAAGTTTTTATTGAGCTCCTCAGTAGAAGATGGCCATGGCATGCATGTAGGTGAAGGCATCCAGGGACTAGACAGAATGCAACAGGGACTATTTAATCGGAAATCAGTCATGTGCAGCCACATGAAAGCTTCTTCCTTGTGGATCAGAAACAGTCAAATGCTGGATACTTCATATAGCTTGAACTGAAAATGAACTGTCACAATAGGATCCTCAGAGACTGTGATGCCAGGGAACGCACAGGGCAGGGCCGATGAGGACGGGGAAATGAAGGCTTTGGTAAGCGATCCTCGAGTTCCTCTTAGTCCTATTCTAGGATGCTGTGTCACTGCCCCCTTCTGATATGGACACAGGTGCCCACTCCCCCGTCTGGCCCACGGGGCAGGTTCCATGAGCCCAAAGCAGATGTTCTTGAAGATGACGGAGCTGTGAGAGGCACCGTGCAGCACTAGACCTAGCACCTGCTTCACAGACAAGCACAAGTCTGAGGGTCGGGGGCAAGGCTGAGAAAGGCCCACAGTGGGAAGGTACTGTGAAAGAACTGTGGGACAAGGGGACAGGTTGGAACACACAGAGGTCTGCAGGTGACAGGAACACATACTTGGGGACAGGCGGAAGTACTTGTGGGTTCTCTCCAGGGCTGTCTTGTATTCTAAAGAGGAAAATCATAGGAGATGCCTCCGGAGACCCAGTAGGTGGCGCTGTAGTAAAGAACAGACGGAGGCACCCAGCGAGGTTCCTGGTCTCAGAGCCTAGCCCACAAGGAGCCTAGGAGATGGCAAGCACCACAGAGAAGCTGGGCAGAGGTTTTCTGGACACACAGAATGACTGGAGCTCAGGCTCTTGGGACCCTGGTCTGGCCTTCCCGTGCTGTCCTGGGTTTTCAGCTGGATTCCAAAGACCCTGAGTGCTAAGGAGCTGGAGCTGGACAGGGAGCAGTGACTGGTCACTTAATGATGGTGGTCACTCACAAAGCACCTCACCTTCACCTTCTCACAAGAAAAAGAATTCAGGATGTGAAAGTCCCTCTGGGCCTCAATGAACTCTGCAGAACGTGTCGAGATAGATGGGGATTGCTGGGATCCCCTGATGAAGAGGAGAGACTGTAACTTTAGGACGAGAGGCCCACTTTGTGCCACCTGCCTGTGCAGACTCTGCTCAGAATCCCTTCTCCAGGGATCCACTCCAGTCCGAGTTCATTTTACATGGAGTCGCTGCAAGAATTCTCACTGGTCACCCTCCCACTGACAGCAAATGGGTTAGATGGGCATCCACCACCTGTTCAGAGAGGACAGTGAATCCCCAACAGGAACTGCCCTGGGATGGAGCAGAGCAGAGCTGGGTGTTGTTGGCAGCAGGTGGGGTTGGGGGGCGGGACAGGAGATGGAGGCCCAGTGGGTTCTGTTAAGTTACTTCCCACATCACTGACAAAACCAGCTCAAGGGAGGCAAGACTTCACTCACGGGCTCAGAGGGTTCGGTCCGTGGTTGCCTGGCCCCACGTGCATGGACAGGAAGCAGAGCAAAAGGAACACAGGAAAAGGATAGGGCAGAACATAAGCCTATATGTGCACCCAGGTCCCGCCTGCCTTTCCACCTCCAATAAAACCATTGGGATAAACCTCTGACCACGTGTCTGATTTCTCATCTAGAAGACAGGAGAAGCGAAGCCACAGAGACAGTTAGTGAGGATGGATTGGTAGGACGGGGGACACGCAGCACTTTTGCCAGCTACACAACACGCACGTTCAGGTTTGAGCACCCCTGTAGACAGTCTTGGGTTCATTCTGATCCTTCTTGATCACCAAGTGACCTTGTCTTATAGGGGAGGTTCTCTGGAATGGATTATCAACAGAACTCCACGGCCTGGGAGTGAAGGGTCAAGCCAGTCTACACCATCAAGGACTTGTTCCCTTCTCAGTTCTTCTGAGGACGCGTGGCCAAGCAGAGGTACAATTCCAGCTGTGCTAGAGCCTTCGTGGTGGTAAGTGTTGCTTAAGCTGCTGACGCCACAGAGCCCCGGAGGAAAGTGAAGTCTGTGTGCGCAGTAATATGAACAGCACACGCTGGCAAGGCTTTAAGAATGCACGTGAGTTACAAGGGGAGAAATGATTTAAAGTGAGTTAGGGGGCAGGCTGAGTTAGTCCAGTATGATGTCTGGGCAGATGTTTCTCTGTACCAAAAGAGTAGCCACCCACTGTCAACTTGGGACCCTGTGGTCAGTAGACCACAAGATCTGCCACAGAGAGGGGGATCTGAAGGACAGGTAGGGTCCCAGAAAGAAAGTCACTCTTTGGGGATCTTCACAGTGGGTGTATGTATCTTAAAGAAGAAGCCGGGGATCAGTGCATGGGACATGACTGTGACCTCCCGGATAGGCTGACTCCTAGGACTTTTATCGAGTCCCCTGTCACAGGACATGCGGCCTCTTCTCTGGCATGGGCAGGCATGCAGGCCTGATTGATTTTGAAATCTTGTCTCTTACACAGGAAAAGGTCATGTTTGCAGGTGGGCAGCCCGAGGCCTCTTTCCAGCAGGGAGCCCTGTCCATGCCACAGGACTTCCATTAGTACAAACGGGGGGGGGGGGGGGCTCTCAGAAGAGGGCTTGAGGGGGGAGGGGGGACTGAGTGTGTCAACGTGAAAATCGTTCCTAACAAAGCTGCTAAGACTCAGAGAAGAGCAACTCCTGGGCCAGCCAGAGTGAGCGGGGCTACCATGGGGGACAGGGATCACTGAAGTCCCAGTCAGCATGAGTGTTCCTAAGAAAGCTAGAACAGAAGGCTGGCCATCCTCCTGGCCACAAGCAGGACTGCATCCTGCTTCCACAGGCCTGTGGTAGAGAGAGCGGGCAAGGCAGAGACCTAGGCCGGAGAGCAGGGGCAGGGTGGGACCATATGCTTGAGGCCTGAGAATGGCCCACAGGTGCTGTTTCCACATTGTCAGTCTCAGTTCTGACCAGAGAGGCCTGGCAGGCGCAGGCGGTGGGGTCTTGGAGGCAGGTATTTGCACTAGCTTTCCAGGACCCCAGAACCAAGAGCTCTTCAGCTCCTGCCAGACCCCACCTTGAGGCAGCAAGGGGCCGTCTATCTATGACTGGAAGCAGGACTCATCAGTCAAGATCGGGGCCAGCAGGGACCTCACGGAAAGCTGGCTCCAAAGTCGCCCGACTTGGCTTGCAGCTGGATTTGATCTGTGGTTGACTTTGTGAGCCCAAAGGAGAGCTGTAAAAAGCCTTTAAAAACACCCTCCAACTTTCTGGGAAACCATTTTACATTTTAAAATATAAAACGGGAAGAGCACACATTTTAAAATATAAAGACTGGAGTGTGCAGTCCAGGCCTGCTTTCTGAGGCCTGGGGCAGGAGGGTCAGCTTCCTGCAGCAGATCTGCCTGGTCTCCTGGTCACCTTCCCCACCGGGACCGAAAGGATGCCACGTTTCTTAACACGCTCTGCCTAGTTCTCTCTCATTGCTGGAGCCATGAGGATTAATAACCTTGGTTTGTCATTGCAGAAAGGCAGTCCTTTCCCACCTCAGGGCCTTGCACCTGCCATAGCCTTCACTTAGGAGACTCTTCTGGATGGCCACACAGTCTATCCTGAATCTCACTCATGTCTCTGCCCAGAAGTTACCATCATCTCTCCATTCACCTTGCCTTCCTTTGATAACCAAAGCCCTTACTTCCTCCTAGCATAGAATACATTCATCTGGTCCCTGGCCTTTGTCTCCAGCTCATTCCACCAACAGGCTATCCACTCAAGACAGTTCTTGGTGTATTTTAGCTACTGCCCCATTGTTGACCCAAGGGTGGAGCATGGGACGTAACAGACACTCAATAAATAAAAAGGAAGGACCATGCAGTGGGCCATGAATGCTGGTCTGGGGTGTAGGGCTAGCAGCCTCCAGGAGCTCATAGCATCAGAGTAATAGGTCAGGCTGTCAGTCTCAGTCTTCTCTGGGAACTGTCTCTGGCATGTTTATGAGAACCTTGAGGGAGCCTCCTTTCCACACTGACTATGTGATATATGTGACAAGCAGCCACAATGTGGCCAGCATCTTGGGAGAGAAAGGCCACCAGAGCCTCGCCTTCAGAGGTCTCCAGAACAACTGGGAGATGATGGGGCATCAGAGGAGGGGGAGGGAATCCTTGAGCCTGCAGACTCATAAATCATTGTACAGAATAGACAGAACTCTATTTGCCCAAGCCCCACTGAACACTAGCTGGTGGGGGTTTTGAGCAAATCTTGGAGGGCCTGAATCTTACCCTTCCTTTTTAATTTCTATTTTTTTTTCAACATGAATACAGTGGCCTGTGTGTTCATACTGAAAGCTGATGAAGAAATGTAGGGTTCTCTTGCAGATGGTCTCAGAAAGGTATAAAGTCCTTGGGGGCCATGGTGACACTGCTCAAAGACAGAGATGATGGAGACAGAGAAGGTGGCATGCTAAGATTGCTGGGATTGCTTTCCCTGTATGTGATGTGGTGCCTGGTGCTGAGCATGGGGCTCTGGCCCTGGCCTGGACTCTCCCCCAGAGTAGGTACTTCTCCTTTTTCAGGAATGTGCTCTGACTGACCACCACTCTGCCTGCCATTTTGATGCTCTCCACGGGCCCAGGATGCTGTAAACACCCATACTCGACTCTCCTGCAGGGTCTCAGGTTGCCAGCAATCACAGCCATCTGGTCGCATGGCATGGAGCCCAAGCCCAGTGTCCAGGGAGCTGTGCCAGACAGCGATTGGTTCTGAGACATGCCCCTCAAACCGGGCAGGGGGCCCCCTCTTCTGAGGAGCCCCTGGGGTGCAAGGGAACAAAAGACAGATTTCTTTTTCCAAAACTGTAAAAGATCTATTTCACTTAAGACTCAGCACAGAATGAGGAGCGGGGAAAGATGCAGGAGAGAAGAGTGTCTTCTATAGGGTCTTGAATATTCACAAGCTGGCTTTGCATAGCTCTGGGTCCTGGGGGATCAGGAGGCAGCGAGGGCACGCTCCATGTTTAAAACATCCTCCAGAAGTCAGAGTTCCGTCTCCGAGTTGCCTGTCCGCAGCTGTCCCCACAGCTCAGGCTCTCTACTCACCTCTCAAGAAGCTGCTGGTTGCAGGGCTGCGATGGGACGAGAGATGGTGGTGGCATGCAGTCTTCGGGCAGTGCAGCACTCAGCATGTCTCTCGTATTTGGTACACATGCAGATCACTCACTAGTCCAGGAAGCATGGCTGAGTGTCATGAGGCCAGTGTATCCTGGTCGCCATCGCACAAGTGTGCTTGACTTGAATTGGCAAGTTTGACTCCAGAACCAACATTGGCTGTGTCAACTACTGCTGACATCTGCACTCATGGAGCTGTGAGTGCGCCAGGTGGGTATGCATACAAAGCAAACCCGCCCCTGGCCTGGGCTCTCCCTTCTCCAGAGCCAGCCATCTGCTGAGTGTTTGGAACAAGGGTTGTCCCAAACACTCTCCCTTAGGTAGGCAGGTAGAATCCAGGCTACCTTCCTGGAGGCTTCTCTTGGGGTAACTATCTCCAGTTGGCATTTGGGGGCTGGTGCTCACTTCAAAACCCATAGCGGAATAAATCTGACCACTGGGAAGTGGCCCTGGGCCTGTCAGGGGACCTGCATACCCCTGGGTACCTGTGACAGACAGCTGTAAGCTATACTTGATGTTCCCTAAAGCAAGCTGAGGGTAAGGAGGGCTGAAACAGAGGCCGAATGGCTGCCGCCCACGGCACCTGAGTCCGTCAGACACTGTGCCCCTGTGGTTGCCCAGCTCACTTTTGAAACCATGGCAAGACAGACTGACCTCTCATCCCATCCACAGATGAAGGTATGAGAGGTACAGGGGAACACAGTACACACCCAGACGGCCCTGGCTTCAAAACTTCCCCCACAGACTGATGAGTCCGCATTGCTCTAGTATACTGGGCTGGAGAAAGGCTAGTGGCTGTCAGCTAGGCGCTGCTGGAAGGGCTCATTTCTTCCTTCCAGACCCTGTGAGGTCGGTCAGCACCAGCCACACCCTATCTTAACCCAGAAGATGCTTGATTCACAGAGGCAAAAGACTGTGCTCTTGTCGGCTTCCTGGACGCCGAGAGGCTACTGCCCTTGGAAGAGCAGAGAAATGGGGACCATGAAAACATCTCTTGCCTTTTCTTCCTGGCAGAGATGACAAGGGGCAGTGCCCTGGAACTTTTCTGGATCCTCAGAGCCGGGTTGGGGATTTCTGCAAAGAGTGAGAGATGAGCCAATGCTGAGACCAAGGACAGCCAGGTGTCTCCTGGACCACATCCCATCCTCTTCTCCCCAGGCTCCACCTGGAGGACCCTGCTTCTCACCTGACTGATAGAAGGGAGGAAGATGTCTCTGTTCTTGGCGCCCCCTGTGGTCAACGGTCCCTGCGGTCAACGGTCTACACTGCCCCGGAGTCTTCACAGAGGAAGTGGCTGGGGTCTGGGGCAGGAAGGGATGGGATGGAGCCAGAACCCATCAGCCCCTGCAGCTCCTCTGCCTCACTGAGCCGTGTTGGGTTAGTCAATGTAACGTTTAATTACACTGAGCATCTAACAACACAAGGCAAGTCAGATGTGCAGTTCGCCTCCTGCTGAGCCTCCTGGAAGCCTGGGCGAGGCAGGTTTTCTCCATATGTGGCTACGTGGGGGTGTGCGTGCGTGTCTGGAGGGCTTGTCTTCCTGCATGCCTGTGAGTCCAACTCCTTATGTGTGTGCTTCCCTGTATTGTCTGTGTGGCTACAGGGTGTAGCTGTCTGCAGCTCTGAGTGAGTGTATGTGTGTGCCTGGGTTGTGCTTTGTGTGACTGTTTAGGTCTTGGCATGTGTCTCTGTGTCCCTGACTTTGTCATGCCTCTTAGAAGAAATCTTTCAGTAACTATTTGGAGGCCCCCAGTCAAAAAGCATCCTGGTCAAAAACTCTCCCTGGTTGTACACTGCTCTAGAGAACAGCCCTGGTGAGAGAAGGTAATGGGCACCTCCAGCACTACATTCCTGAGAAGGCCTGGAAGGAAAGCAGTTATAAACAGTAACATCTCTCCCTTCCTTACCTTTCTCCCTTCAAAATGTCTCCCTTAATTAGGCCTAGACCTTGGTGGTTTTTCTATATGTGCCCTTTTTCTAAAATGTCACTTTGAACTCTGACCTCCTCTTTTAACGTCAGACTCCAGAACAGCATCTCCAGTCAGTGTGCTCTGGAATGTGAACCACACAGCCTGCCTTCCACACAGGGTGTCCCAGAGGAGATGGTTTATGCACAGGACACCATGCAGCAGATAGTGCAGTCAAAGCATGGCACTGTGAAAAGCTGAAGTCCCGCTGGAAGTCTGTCTATAGAAAAGAAAGGATGGGATCCATGGCAGTCACTTGAGCCTTACCAGGACCATGGCTGCAGGAAGCCAGATTAGCCACTGGAGGGATATACACATTTTCCTAAACAGGCTTAGAGAGCTGATGGTCCATGGACAGCAGGATCAAGCTTAGTCGGGGCTAACAGAATTTCCCAGAGAACTGAGATGGGTAAACTGAGGCAGTCCACTTGCTGCTTGGCCCAGAACATGCTGTTCTTGGTTAAGGTGGTGGTTTGAAAGAAAATGGCCCCCAAAGGAGTAGCACTATTAGGAGGTGTGACTTTGTTGGAGTGGGTGTGGCCTTGTTGAAGGAAGTGTGTCACTGTGGAGGTGGGCTTTGAGACCTCACCTATGCTCAAGCCACATCCAGTGTCCCAGACCACCTCCTGTTGCCTGTGGGTCAAGATGTAAGAACTCTCGGCTCCTTCTCCAGCACCATGAATGTTTATATGTTGCCTTACTTCCCGCCATGATGATAATGGACTAAAACTCTGAACTGTAAGCCAGCCCCAATTAAGTATTTTCCTTTGTAAGAGTTGCCATGGTCATGGTGTCTCTTCACAGCAAGAGAAACCCTAAGACAGTCAGATCACGTGCAACTCCCTACACACCCCTATTTTTCTCTCCACCAAAAGTGTTCACATCAAGAACCAACTGGAGTTCAATCTGTTCAGCCCACAAAGTCTAGGATTGTCAAGTGCTCACACAGGGAATGAAGATGCGGGTAGGAAGACGTCCCTTGTGATGGTGTTTATAACACAAAAGGTGGGAACCATGCAAGTTTCCCACCAATTATGGTTTGTTTATGCGGTGAGTGGTCTGCAGGGAATCCAGCAGGTTGGGATGGACATGATTTTCCCATTTCTCCTGCTAAGTACAGTGAACACCCAGAACATTACATATTACAGAGAGGGGGGGGGTGATGAGGAGGGAGAAGGGGTTTGAAAGAGGACAGATTGGCTCATAACCTTGAGAAAAGCATGATGATGTGTCCTCTGGCTTTGGTTTTTGCATCACAGATCCCATACTTGGGACTTAAAATCCAGCAACCCCAAAATGCCCATGAGCACAGTATGAATACATAAATAAATACATAAAAAATAAATAAAGCCTGCTCTCTCTCTCTCTCTCTCTCTCTCTCTCTCTCTCTCTCTCTCTCTCTCCTCAAACAGTAAGTGAAGCAGAAGACGTTGGAGCTTAAGAGTTAGCCAGGCGGTGGTGGCACACACCTTTAATCCCAGCATTCAGGAGGCAGAG
>CABHPQ010164497.1:0-40632 GCA_902168405.1 Peromyscus aztecus
TTCCTAACTAACTTACATGCTAACTTACCCTGCTCCCTAATTAGGTTGCTGTGTGAGGAGTTAGGCTGCATGCTCCTGTTGCTGTGGATCACTCCATTCTTGCTGTCATGGCTTCCCAGCCAGCACACAGTGAATTCCTCTGAAATCATAAGCCAAAATAAACCCTTTTCTACTCTTAAGTTGTTTCTCTCATATACTCTGTCATTCAAGGCAGGAGACTGACTCTTATATTAGGTAGGATGAACCATCAGTAAGGGGGAAAATGATCTTTTAATTAAAAAAATAGCATGGATAAACATCAGATAAATTATGGAAAAGAGAAAGAAGTCAAACAAAGTTGTACATGTTATATTAGTCTAGGCATAAATTTCAAACTGAGTTGAAACTCTACGAAAACAGAATACATTAAATTCATGGGTATATGAATGAAGGGTGACTGGTCAAAGGTCATCAGAGAATTGTACACTGAGATCTACGTGATTTACTTGTGTAGACTTAATATAAATGTCAAATTTCTACTCTGTAAAGAATAAACTGAATGTGATGACATGGGAGCTACATGTTAGAAAGCTTCAGTGATTTAAGGTAATAGGTTATGATCCTTCTACAGAGGTAACAACTGTTCCTTGGATTAGACATTCTAGGTAGAGCCAATACTATTAGTGAAGAGATTTGATACATAGTATGATAAGAATAGAGAACAAGCCTCAGAAGTTTTTGCCCTAGTGTCTACAAAAATGAGTTTTCCATGAACTAAAACTAGGGAAAAAAGGAAGAAATAACAAATGAGTTCTTTAAATAATGTGCACTACTGGATCTTGTCAGTGACTGTCCTCCAAGCCAAGTGACCACCTTCTTGGGGAGCTCAGCTGCACACACTTGCAAAAGGCTTACCCAAGCCTAGGACATTGACTATTTATACCCTCTCATGGATTATTAAAAAGGGCCATGAAACCCTCACCTGAGTATCCGGCCAGTCTATACCACATGATATATGCACATGGCCTTTGGGAGAAGCTAGAGTATATAGGCATGGGGTGACTGGGGGTGGGGGATCCTCTATGTGATTTTTTTTTGGAAACACTCATCTATGCTGATTAAAGACTTTCTAGGTGTGATCTGTTCTAGAGGCTGAAGAATACCCCCAGCACCCCTAAAATAACCCTTTACCTACTCTCTTGCAGAAAGCCCAATAAACTCATTAGTCTTTGAGAGTGAATTTTGGTTAATCATACCACAGTTCTTTTATTCATCCTTTAGGAAAAGGGCTAGGTGGAAGTTGATTACATCTGTTATTGTGAAGGAATTTTAGCAACTGATACTTAGTGATCTGTCAAACGTAGAGTTGGATGTACAAAAGAGACATCTGAGACACAGGCCTGCTACAAATATATGAGTTTATCTAGTATAAAAAATGAAACAAAAACAAAAACAAAAAACACCTGGTATGGCAATAAATAGAAAAGAAGAGGAGATCAGAGTCTGGTACCTCTTAATCTTTAGAAACAAAAGACTCTGTGAGAAGCAGAAAAGAACAATGAGATAAGCTATTGAGATTAAAGGAAAGAAAAGAAGGATGTTTTAGGTGTCAATTAAGTAAATACAACAGCAACAACAGGTGATTCATTTGGTCAAATAGTAATCATGATGTCAGGCGATATTGAGCAGCCAAGTTCACTAGAGCCAAAGAAATTTAGTTCATTTTTTTCATTTGTTTTATTTATTTTACATCCCAACCCAGTTTCCCCTTCCTCCTTCCCTCCCATTTCTTTTCCCCACCTCCTCCTCTGGTTCTGTTCAGAAAGGGGCAGGCCTCCCAGGGTATTAACAAAGCATAGCATATAAAATTGTAGTTAGACTTAGCACCACCGCTTGTATCAAGACTGGGCAAGGCAATACAGTATAAGGAGTAGGTTTCCTATAGCCAGCCAAAGCATTAAGGACAGCCGTGCTTCCATTGTTAGGAGTCCCACAAGTTAATCAACCTACACTATTGCCACACATATGTAGACGGCCTAGGTCCATCCCATGCATGCTCCCTGGTTGTTGGTTCAGACTCTGTGAGTTCCTATGAGTCAGGTTAGTTGTTTGTGTGGGTTTTCTTGTGTGTTCTTAACCCCTCTGCCTCCAGCAATCCTTCCTCCTTCTCTTCAGCAAGATTCCTCAAGTTTGGCCTAATGTTTGGCTGTGGGTCTCTGAATTGGTTTCCACCAGCTACTGGATGAAGGATCTATGATGGTAATTGGGATAGTCACCAATATGATCACATGAGATGGCCAGTTCAGGCTACATGTCTGATATTGCTAGGAGTCTTACTTGGGGTCATCTTTGTAGATTCATGGGAGTTTTCCTTGTATCAGGTTTCTACCTGATCCCAAAATGACCCCTTCTTCCTGTCATCTCTTTCAGTACTCTCCTCCTCCATCCACCCCTAACTTGATCCCTCAAGTTCCCATCCCTACCCACCCCTAGTCCACCCAAGAGATCTCTTCTTTTTCCACTTCCCAGGGAGATCCATGCATACCCCCTTAAGCCCTCCTTGTTACCTAGCCTCTCTGAGTCTGTAAATTATAGCATGGTTATCCTTTATTTTATAGCTACTATCCACTTATGAGTAGTTATGCTTGTCTTTCTGGGTCTAGGTTACCTCACTCAGGATGATTTTTTCTAGTTCATTCCATTTGCTTTCACATTTCCTGTCATTATTTTTTAACAGCCAAATAATACCTCATTGAGTAAATGTACTACATTTTCTTTATGCATTCTTGGTTTGAGGGGCATTTGTTTTATTTCCGGCTTCTGACTATTACAAATAAACCTGTTATTTGTAATAACAGATTTATTTGTAATAGTTGAACACAGTTGAGCAAGGTGTCCTTGTGGTATGATTAAGCATACTTTGATTATATGCCCAAGAGTGGTATAGCTATAGTGACTTCCTTTTGATTCTTTCAGGCTTGACCAAATCAAAAGAATTTAATCTCCTATTGTCTTCTGTGCCTCTTCTTTTTTGTTTTTCATATTCAGTTGCTAAAGCTAGATAGAGAAACAAGATAGATAGATAGATAGATAGATAGATAGATAGATAGATAGATAGATAGATAGATAGATGCCAAAGTTAGAGAAAGGATAGATAGATAGATAGATAGATAGATAGATAGATAGATAGATAGATAGATAGATAGATAGATAGATAGAGATTCTTGCTTTCCCATCACTCTTCATATTGCCTGCTTCCTGCTAGTCTCCTCTCTGGAGCTCTAGAGCTCTTTTAGCTACCCCCTTGGACTTTTTTTATTTTTCTGTATTCTGTGGTTTTCCAGGTTATGTATTCACATCTAAAACTGGAGCTAGAAGCCACAGATGAAAGAGAACATGTGTCAGTTGAATTTCTGGGTCTGGATTACCTCAATAAAACAATCCTAGGTCCATGTATCCTTCTGTTTCGAAATACCTTGTTTTCTTTATTTGAATACAGTTCCGTTGTATATATGCACCAAAGTTTTATTATCGGTTCATTAATTGAAAATTATTTAGTTTGCTTCCATTTCCTAGCTGCTGTGAATAGAATGTCAATGAACATGACTGAGCAAGTGTCTGTGGAGTAGACTATCTAGTTCTTTGGACATATTCCAAAGACTGGTATAATTGAGTCGTGTTGTAGTTTTATTGTTAGTTTTGTGGGAAATTCTTAACATCAGTTTCCAGACTGGCTAGACAAATTTGCAAGGTTTCCTTTTTGCCACATCCTCACTAGCATGGGTTGTTACTTGTAGTTTTGTTCTTAGTTATTTTGATTGGGGTAAGATGATATTTCCAAGATGTCTGATTTGTGTTTTCATTATTGGAAGTAACTCCACATAAATCTCTTGCCAGTTTAGAATAAAACTAGTCATTGATTTTTTTAAAGAATGTAGCAAAAGTAAATGATTAATTTCCCACAAATCCATGTAGTCTGTCTAAAATGCCTTTATTAATTTTGTTTTAATGATGAAATAGTTTAGTGTTTTTATATAAGTTAGGATGGACATGTCAGTTTTTAAAATCACATTTTAAATATTTACTACATTTTGTTAAGGAATATCTTTTTAAAGTATTATTACATATGTAAAAATGTAAACACTTTTAAAAATTAATAGAAGGCCCACTTTTCATGAGTTAAGACTTTGTGGGAGTTGCATTTTTCTTATAGTGAATCTGAAAAAACAACAGAAAAAGAAAACAAACCAAAATAAAAGCAATCCCCACCCACAGAATATGAAGTGTGGCTGTGTGTTGCAGATAGAAAGTCAATTTCAAAGAAGTAAAAATTCACATTCCCAAACTTGGGATTAGTTGTTACTGATATTTACAGCTATTAAAAACAGTCCACTTTGTTCATGTGGAATGTCTTTTACAAGTTTTAATTACATTTATCATCTCTTGATTCAAACTTAATGAGCAAAATAGGTGAGTAAACATTATTAATAAAGCCAGAAAAATGACTTAGGCTTATACATAATTTCTATATTTATTAACATTATTTTAATTTTGGTAATTTAATGTTGTTTAGAAATCTACAACTAGGTTAAATCTGAGACTAGTAAACTATTTATTGTTCCTAAATATATGTAAATGAACATGGTGCAGAGAAAACATGGTATAAGTACTGTCTCCAAGAGCTGGTAGACTGCAACATGTAACATTGTCATTTGGGTTCACATGTTTGTACTACTTAATAACTGTGGGGAACAAACTATATGCACTGCCTAGAAAGATCAGTAGTGCAACTATGCTGCTACAAAATCGAAGAGCTGTTAAGTTTTGATTTGGTTTTATTCATGAACACCTGTTGTAAGTATTCACTACCTTCACTGTGGTTGCTAAAATTTGGAGCACCATATGTGAAATACATGGGAAAGAGTAAAACACTGGTAAAAAATGGGAATGATGGTATTAATCCTGAAGTTACTTTTCTTTCCAACCCTAGAAAACAAAACAATGATATTCAGTTTGGATAATATACACCAAAGATTGTGCATTCTCAAACTACAGCCTTAACAAAAGTAGTGATAATGGAAATACTTGTAAAGCTGAGTTAAGTTCATGTGAGAAAAAGATTGATATTTAAAACATCACTGACTCCACTATTTAAATCAACCATAATTTCTAGCAAAAGTTCTTTTAAATTGTTGCTTTACATTCTTTTTGATGAATTTCTTCTTTAATATCAAGTACTAACCGTCAATCCAGAAGGATCCCATAATATTCTTTATCAAAATACAAATGCTAACATTCTCATCAAATGTCTCACATCATGTTCCACATCTTAGCTGCACATGGTCTGCTTTTCAGGTTTCAGAAGTCTACAAAAGAGAAGTAGTTTGAAGTCTGCCATTGGCTGGCCTTGGTATCTGAAGAATTTGCTTGAAATGGCTCACATGTTCTAAATACCTTCACTAATGATGGTGAGACCTCAAAAAAAATCCACTTTCTCTTACAAGGGCATTGGGTTTTCTATGGTGTCTTTTCTTTTTACAGATGTGCAATAGAAGTTCAACAGATGGATGAATGCCTGTCTCTCTTGTGTTGTCCTTAGTGACCTCAGAGACTGTATAAACTGAGGCTATTTGGGTGGCCAGCACAGACCTTCGCCTCCTGTCATCACTATAGCTGCTTTGTTTCAAAAAGACAGTACGAAAACCTTTCACAGAAATACAGGAATAATCTAAGCTATTTCAGAATTACTATTACCATTGTGCAATCTGTTGCTGTGTCTAAAGACATGTCTGACAAAGTAAATCATGTGACAGTTGTTGTGTTTACCTTGAATGAACAAATTCTATATTTAATAGCCAATTATCTCTATCCATTTCCTTTATTCATCTTATAATTTTAATATATTGTATCTTCCTTGAACTTTTTCTTGAAAACGATTACATTTCTTGTTCATTTTTAGTTGTGAATAAAGCCATCTGAATTGCATACTAATTTCTAACTTAAAATGATATCTCAAACAATACTTTTAAGATTTATTATCTTTTAGTGTATATAAATGTATGTGCATGTGTGTGTGAGCGTGCGTGTGTGTGTGTGTGTGTGTGTGTGCGTGTTCATGTTCATGCATGCACGTTTGTGAGTGTATGTGTATGTATTTGTATGTATACATAAGCATGTACCACAGAGACCAATTCTTGCTGAAGCTGGACTTGCAGGTAGTTGTGAGCTGCCTAAAATGTGTATTTTCAACTGAACTCAAGCCCTTTGTATTTGCAATGGGCATGCTTGACTACCAAACCATCTCATCTATCTGGGCTCCTAAACAATTTTGAATTTTCACTTGTTATGTATCTCTTATAGCACAATGAGTATTTTTTTAAATTTCAAAATCACTGCTGTATGTGTAAGATTTAAACTCATTCTGTAATCTTATATACAAATCTTTTAAAGTTATAAGACACAGAATTTGACTACACTTGTAGAATGATATAATTGAGGCACAATTTGTATGCATGCATATGTATGTGTGTTTGTATAATATGTGGGTTGTATACATGTACAGATTTATAAATGTGCACATGTTTGGGAGTTGTGTGTTTTTGTACATATATCTGTGGGCCAAAAGTTGGAACTGGTCATCTTCTCCTTTATCATTATCCACTCTTTTCTTTTTCATTTCTTTTGTATAGATATGCTCTCCTGCTAACCTGGAGCTCAGTAAGTCACAAGAACACCTACCCAGTGAGGTGCAGGGATCCTCCTATCTCTGCCTTCTGAGGCCTGGGATTATAGGCTGTTATACTCAACATTTTAAGTAAATGTTGTGGATCTGAACTCCAGTTTGTTTACTTGATTAGCAAGTTATTTACTGAGTTACCTTCCCAAGCCCTACTTGGAGTTTATGCTCAATTGTGCTCAATATATTCATTATAATTATGAGTTATATTATTCATAATAACTCTTAATACATCCAAGTACAGTTATAAATACAAAAGTAAAATATTTAAACAAATAATTCTGATTTTTGTCAACAATGTATCTTAAATGTACTGGCAAACTATACAACTGCAAATTTAATTTACATCTCTGTTCCCGGAAATGTTTACTAAATAAAGCAAGTATAAAGTGAGGTGATAAAATGTTAAGATACACAGTTATTGGATCTCAGTGGCTGAATTATTCTTCTACATTAGCCTATACAACATGTGAATTCAAAGGGGATAGTATTTACCTAAAAGAAAGAAGTTATTCACAATTATTCTTTGCCTTTATGGACTACCACTTTGCCATGTTGTAAAACGGGATTAGTTCCCTGGAAGGGAAACAAGTTTATGCTGTGCAACATGGTTTTCTGCATCCAGTGTTGTTATTTTCCTGTGATGATACTGGTTTAGGACAAGTTTGATGAGATGTACAATCCTAATTTCAGTCTGGTGTTTCAATTGAAGTATAACAAATAAACTTAATTAAAAAAAGCAAGGATGACTTCCTGTTTCAGCAATCAGCAATTCATTTGATAGAGCTAATTCACAGGAAGCTGGTGACATTGTTGTCAGTTGACTTTAGTACTCCCTATCACCTCCGTTTTTCTCAATAGCTGTTGCAAACTGTCTACTCACATCTTCAGGAATCTTTGGTCATGATATATATCCTTTAAAACATACTATCATCATACTATGTTTGACAGGTCAAATTTTCCCAAGGCAGCATGTTGTATTGTGCGTTAATATAAGACAGAACATGCAGATCTCCTAAGTCAGTAGACTGCTTTAAACAAATTATGACACCTACTGCAGATTTTTTTTATTAAAACATGCTATTTGTATTAACATGTAATGTTTTGTTGCTACTTTGAATTAATTTGATTTACCAAATTTGTGTTTTGGTCTTCATTAAAATATGCTGATATATTAACATGCATCTATTACTGCTATTTTAAAATATATTATAATTCTATATAAATTTATTATTTTGGATTAGAGGTTTATTAAACAGAAGTATCTAAAGGGCTTCAAATATTTTAACTATAAGGATCACTGGGCTAGTCTGAGTACTGATTAGTAACATGTACAATTCAGGCGATATTTTCTTTTATGGATGCCCCCTTCAATATTTATACTATTTCCCAAAATATTAGGTATGCATACTCATTTGCAGCAAGCTCCTAATGCAGATATATTGGTTAATAGGAGAGGATGGACAGTGTAGGCAAGTCCCTTTCCCTAGATTAATGCACCTACTTGTTGCAGAAAAACAAAGTTCAGCTCCTCTCTGGTTCTGAATGCAGCTTACTGACTTTCCATGATGTGGGCTCTGTACTTTAAAAGTGGAGCAGGCAGCAGATGGAACTCCATGTGTTAGAAACCATTCTCTGAGTTCTGAAGATTTTTTTCTGCTCTTAAAAGATCACTATAATTGCATACACTATTTTGGTTAGTTCTCTAAAGGAAAAAAAATCAAGTATGTCAAAAAGTACTTCTAATTGTTTTCATTATTGAAATTGATGACACTCTTGAAGATACCTGATCTATGGCACTAATTAATGAGAGTTTTTATGTCCAAGCATATTTGTATATTGAACTAATATTATATATTTGGTTCAGTAAAATGAAAATACTCAGCTTAGTTGCTTCAATGATTATTCATTATAAGCTTGATAAAAATGGCCTTTGAACTGCCCAGATTGGAAAAAAAATCTAAATAAAACAGAAACAGAAACAGAGTACATTAGATCGACATACTAGGAAAATATGTGTTAGAAGATATGTTTATAAAATTATGTAAATGTGGAAACATTAAAAATATGATTAGCACATTTTAAGTTCAATATTTTTATATATTTTAGTTCATTTTTAAAGCAATGCACATAAACTGCCAAATATTTTGTTTGGTGCAATTTGTCTAAAAGTTAAAATAATAAAATAAGAAATTGATACCATTTTCAAAATGCTCTAAACAGATAAATGGATAATAAAAATTTGGTCTATAAATGTAATGGACTACTATTCAACCTTAAAGAGAAATGAAGTCATGGAATTTGTAGGTGCATGGGTGGACCTATAAAGACTATACTGAGTGAAGTCACCTAGACCCAGAAACACCAACGACACACATTCTCTCTCTTCTCCTGTGCCTAGCACCGTATCCTCAGATGTGAATATGCAACATGAAAACCAGGAATGTGAAAACGGACCTCAGGTGGGCACAAGGCTTGAGAGTGGAATGACAGCGTATAGATGATATAAAGTGGGAAATGGGGGAATGGGAAGAAGGCTCCCACTGAAAAGAAGGGGGAAGTTCAAAAAGCAGAAAGGAAGATGAGGGACAAATAACACTCAAGTTGTGTGATAAATCCTCAAGGAATCACATCAGTTTAGATTTACCTAAAATTATACACAATACATGAAAGTATACTTGTATACATACATATACACACATATAAATACATATATATATCACTTATATACAATGTCCACATGTATGTGTATATTCATGTATATAATTCTCATACAAGGATACCCATACAGACAAAAACACACACTCACACACATAAAACATTAAAGCCACTTGGGCTGACAATGTGATAATTTTCCCCACAACAGCCAGAGATTAATAAAAATAAATCTAGTACCAGGTAAAAAACAATCAAACATACAAACAAACTCCATCCTTTTGAATGGTCCTTTTGAACCATGGGCAAGTAAGGAGTGCTGGGAGGAGATTCAGCCTTTCCCCAGAAAGAGCCTTCTCATTGGTTGTACAATACAGAATGGGTAGCCCTGAAACAATATACACACAAACAACAAAGATGGATAAAGCAGGTTGTATTATGTAAATTTGTACTTACGTATAGATAGATAGATAGATAGATAGATAGATAGATAGATAGATAGATAGATAGATGATAGATAGATGGATAGACAGGTTGGTAGGTAGACAGACAGACAGACAGATAGACAGAAAGACAGATAGATTAGATACACACATAGATATGTATTTATGTATGTATGTATGTATGTAGCAAGAATAATCAAGAAACTGTCAACTTGAAAGTATAAGGGAGATGTGGGAGGAGATTGAGGGTAGAAAGTTGGGAGGGTAATGAGGAAGGAAAGGGAAGGATTAAAATGATGTAGTTCCATGTCCTTTAAAAAAAGTTGTTACACTAATGTTTTAAATGTTCAGATTTATACCAATAAAGATACATACTTTGTGTCTGGCATATACAGTTTGATTTTGGAAGCACTTTTCAGTAATAACAGCTAATTATAGATTCAGTATTTCTTAGGAAATTGATGTAGAAACAACTTTTGACTTTATTTTATCTGATTTCACTTATGAAAAATTCAAATGCACTATTTCTGAATTGCATTTTTCTGATGATATAAAACAAATGTATCTATGTTTTATTTAAATAAAATTAATTGTATAAGTTACTTTATGAATAAGTTTTTTTGAATAGGAATAAACAATTATATACTAATGTTCAAAAGTATGCATTAGTCACACTCTAACCTTTAACTTAGCAATTTAATGCCTTATATTTACGTTTTTATCTAAAATGGTTTAATATAGAAAATCTTCACACTCAGGAAGCTACAATCTATCTATCTATCTATCTATCTATCTATCTATCTATCCATCTATCTATCATCTATCTATCTATCTATCTATCTATCTATCTATCTATCTATCTATCTATCTCTATATACTCATCATTTAAAACCAGACAATGTTATTTGTTTAGATATATTATCCATATTATATTTTGAATACCGTTTTGTTGGAGACTTTAGAAGTTTCTAGATGGCATATGGAACTGGGTGTATAATTAGTGGAGGAAGCTGAGACAAGTCTGCTTTACATTAAGAGTGCTATTATCCCACTCAGTGTTTTTGTGTTCATCTGCTAGTCAACAAGATGTGATATGCACTCAGAAGAGGAAAGTAAATCTCTCATCCTATTAGCAAAAATTGTGAGGTATTTTATGGCAGTAAACAAAAGGACTTGAAAAATTATTGAACTAAAATTGGTGATATTTGCTTTATTTGTAATCCTGAGAAATCAAGAAAAGATCTGCCTAATGAAATGAATTAGAAATGCAAAAACATAATTCAGTTTGTATACAATGAATTAAATACATTTATTAATTGAAATAGGTGTTTTACACTTTATTAGATTTTTACAATATTGAGCGGTTTAATATTATAATCATCTAGCAAATGAAATAATGAGCAATCAAAAGACAACTGAAAATCGAAGTACTTGGAAATAAGACATACAAAAGATTTTGAAGAACAAAGGCAAAATCTATTTTTTTGCAGAGCAGTGGTGGCACATGCCTTTAATCCCAGCACTCAGGAGGCAGAGTCAGATGGATCTCCGAGTTCGAGGCCAGCCTGGTCTACAGACAGAGATCCAGGACAGGCACCAAAACTACACAGAGAAGTCTTGTCTTGAAAAATCGCCACCAAAAAATCTACATATAAATAAGTCTGCTGTTAATCTTAGGGATAGATTTTATACATTTATAACATGCAAAGTATATTTTTCACTGAATATCATTTGTCTCATCCTCATTTGTTCATGTTATTTCAAGAGAGTTGTCATGTTTCTCCAGTTTTTATTGGATAAATTTGTTGTAATAAGTCATTATAAAACTGTGAGCCGGGCTGTGGTGGCGCACGCCTTTAATCCCAGCATTCGGGAGGCAGAGGCAGGTGGATCTCTGTGAGTTCGAGGCCAGCCTGGTCTCCAAAGCGAGTTCCAGGAAAGGCACAAAGCTATGCAGAGAAACCCTGTCTCGAAAAATCAAAAAAAAAAAAAAACTGTGAAAACAATACATTTTTAGCACTTTGTTTTTTAAACATTTATTATTTCATGCCTAGAAGTTCGTAGAGAGTTTACGAGAAATTTTGAAGTCAGAAACATTTTTGTTTTCTTCCTTATTTAATAAAAATAGCTTTTAATAGTTAATCATTATATTCCAGAGAACAACAAGGTACACACATCTCTCATAGTGTGTGTGTGTGTGTGTGTGTGTGTTTCCATCTATATAAAGGTAGAGAGAAAGATGGAGAAAGAAACAGACTCAGAAAGCATCAGAGTGGAGAGTGACAGAGACACCAAGAAATAGAAAGACACAGAGATTAGAAATATGACTATTTCCTTGCTCTTCCTCTCTGTCCCTCACCCAGCTCAACCATCCCTTTCCCAACTTGATTTGTCAGACTTTGTTAACTCTTCATGGGAGGCCTTTCCCTCTCTGTGGAGTGGAGGGGTGGTGGGGAGAAGATAGGGGATATGCAGGAGGAAGAAAGGAGGTTGAACTGAGGTTGGTATGAAAAATGAAAAAGAAACTTAAGAAGATGTGTGTTACTAAAAATTAGATAGATAGATAGATAGATAGATAGATAGATAGATAGATAGATAGATAGATAGATAGATAGATGATAGATAGATAAAAGATATCTGGCTCTTGCAATTATGGAACTGAAATCCCAGGAAAAGCTGATAGACTAGTTATCAGACATTTTGATCATAATGCTGTTTTGAGGTCAACTTCTATCTCTAGGATCACTGGTTTATATTCTTAAGGACTTACATAACTTGCTGAGATGGACCTGTAACATAAAGAATAATATCATTCACTCAGCTATAGCCTACAATTTAATTGTCAGTCACATGTGATGAATACCTTCAGTATAACATGTAGGACTGTATTTATTTAAACAACTGGGTACCAAAGACTAACCAAGTTGACAGCATATAATATCTGGAGAGGTGAATTTATATTTTCTTTTGATTCACCATATTAACAAGATCTCATCTCTTCCAAGCAGTATACTTGACTTCTAATAAAGATCATTTTCCTTATTTTGATGCAAAGGCCACATGTCAATAAGAAAAGTGGAATATTTGGGTGGCATTATAAACCACATATGTCAACATATTACTCAAGTCACTTCATGATAAGAAGCAAAGGGCATTCTTCTACAGAATAAATGAAAATTTTACTATATAGATCATAGAACAGACATTTATATTTCTTGAGATGTTAAATCACACTAATTATATTTTTCAGTAACTTAATTGAATTAGAAATAAAAAAGATAATATATTAATTCCATAAATTCATGAAAATTAAGTAAGACACTAGTGAATAGCCAGACATTCCAAGAAAAATAAACAGAAAAATATTGCAAATGAATGGAGATTTAAAAAAATAATAGTGTAGCATGACAACTCAGAGAAATTACTCCTTTCAACATTATAATAGAAACATTGATCTTAAACTGGTCTCCCTAAAAAATGAAACAACACAGAAAACTCAATGCAAAGCAAAAAATAAGAAGAAACTATCACTCAGAATACATATAGGTGAAACACATAAAGACATTAAACAATGGGAGAATTACCTGAAAAGATAACTTTGTTTAGAATAAACTTGGAGTTAATTAGTCTGAAAATCTCTAAAATTTGAATTTCAAAAGCTAATTTAATGATAATTTTTAAAAGTTGATAAACAAAAGATGGCCATTTTTGCAATATTCATCCATTTCTTGACTAGTGCATTTCTTTCCATTGTCAGGTAACTTCTTCAAATTCCTTCTCACTGTCTTAATGTCTCCTGGGTTAAATTTGTTCCAAGTTGTTTTATGAAGCTATCTTGAATAGTATTTTTTCTCTGATTTCTTTATCCATATGCTTGTTGCTGGTGTATAGGAAAGTGACTGATACTTTATTCTCAATTTTGTATCCTACTACTCAGCTGACTGTGTTTTTGTGATGTAGGAATTTTCTGGTGAAGTATTTTGGGTCTTTTAATTTGTTATATTACCTTAGTCAAATATCAAATAATAATACTTGACTTTCTTTTTTTCTTATATGTGTCTGTTGACTCCTCATATAATGGCTCTAATTCACAGTTCAAACACTACATTGAAAAGCAGTGAATACAGAAGACATCTTTGTATTGTTCCTGATTTTATTGGAATGCTTCAAAATTTTCTGTTTATTATGATATAGGCTGTGGATTTTTAATTGGTTGGCTTTATGATGTTGAGATATACCCCCTGTATTTTAGGATCTCCAGGATATTTATTATGAGAGATGATGGATTTTGCCAAAGTCCTTTTCTGCATATAAGTAGATGATCATTTGATTTCTCTCTCTCCTTGAATCTACTTATGGGGTGGATTAATTTTATTTATTACCAGTGTTGAACCAACCTGAATCTCTGGGATGGCTTGGACTGGATAGTGTAATTTTTCTTGTTTATGTAAAGTTGAATTTTTTGATAATAATTTATTGAGAATTTTGGGTGTTCACCTATACTAGGAAAATTGGCCCGTAACTTTCTTTCTGTTTTCTTATTAGGTATTTCATGGTTCTGTTATTAGAGTAATAACTAGATTTGTAGAAAATAAATAAATAATTTTCTTCATTTTCTATTTTACAGTATATTTTAAGGTGTATTGGCATCAATTCTTCCTTGATAGTCTGGTAAAACTGTACACTGAATAAACAGGAGTTGGGCTTTTTTTTAACATTGGGAAATTTTAATTACTACTTTTATATCTGGGTGGTTGTGATAGATCTTTAAAATTATTTACTTCATCTTGATATAACTTTGATAAGTCAAATCACCTAAATATTCATATATTTCTTTTATATAGTTATCATCTTAAAATAGCATAAAATTTAAATATTATAATTTCAAAAATCTTCCCAGGATACTCTGAGTTGTCTGTAGTGATGACAACTTTTTGAATTCTAATCTTAGTAACTTGGATCTTTCTCCCATCTTTTTGTTTGTTATTCTAAATGTTTGTCAATCTTGTTCATGTCCACAGTGACAGAACTTTTTATATCATTGATTTTTCAAAGTTCTACCTCAGTAAATTCATCCCCTTTCTTTATTATATCCACACATTTTCTATTTTATTATGCTGTGTAGCTTGTCATTGATCTCTTTTCTAAGACCCTTAAATGCATTGCTGTTAATAATTTATGCTCTCTCAACCTTTTACAGCAATCTATATCTTTGATGCAATCTTTATAAAAATTTTAATGAAATTCTTCACAGAAATTGGAAAAATATTCTTACAATACATATGGCAACACAAAAGAGTAAGGTTAACCCAAAACTGAACAATAAAAGTACTGCTGAAAGCGTAATGACCATATATGTGCCAGGCCAGTCATTATTGTAATTCACCGTTTCAAAATTGATTAAGACTGTTCACAACTTTCATAATCTGGTAGTGTTTAGTTGGATAGTGTGGACAATTGCCTGGTAGTGGTTTAATAGGATAATATGGTAGACTACTTCTGATTTTGGAGGAAACTCCACATTAATTTCCTTGGTGGCTGAACTGGTTTGCACTTCAATAAATGGTAAATAAGTGTTTCTCATTCCCCACTTCCATACAAGCATTTGTTACCATTGATTTTATCTTTAGTCATTCTGACTGGGACATGATAAAATCTCAAAGTAATTTAAACATTCATTTACCCAACAGATAAGGATATTGAACACTTTAAAGATTATTTTTAAGCCATTTGTATTTTTTCTTCCAAAAGCTGTCTTTGTTTTTGAGTCTGTTTTACATTCTAGACACTAGCCCTCAAATAGATGTAGATTTTCCCCTTTCTGTAGACTGCTTCTTTGCTTGGTTGATTGTGCTCTTTGCTCTGAAAAATCTCTTCAGTTTCATGAAATCTGTTTGTCTATCACTGGTCTTAATTCCTGACTTACATGAGTCTTATGTTTAGGTCCTTGACCCATTTGGAGTTGAGTTTTCTGCAGGGTGAGAGCTAATAATCTTGTTTCGTTATTCTATATATAGGTATTTTGTGTGTTTGGAATCATATATTGAACATTTTCTTTTCCACAATATGTATTGTTGGCCTGTTTGTTAAAAAAAAAAAAAAAAAAAAAAGCAGGTGACCATACAACTTTGAGGAGAAGAGCTTGAAGGAACTGAATATAGAAAAATTTAAATGATTTTAATGATTTTAATCATTGCATAAGAAGTCTTAATAGACATGAGGTTAACAAAAGAAACCAATTGCTTTTAACCTGAAAAATAATGAACTTATTTGTACATGACATTTTTAAGTATGTTATTAGAAGAAAATGTGGTAACGTTTTATGATCTCATGTGATGGTATTGTGTTCCCCGAAATATTGTGCACTCTAATAAACTTATCTTGGGTCAGAGAACAGGGCAGCCACAATATTAAACATAGAGGATAGGCAGTGGTAGCACACGTCTTTAATCCTAGCATTCCAGAGGCAGAAATCCCTCTGGATCTCTGTGAGTTCAAGGCCACATTGGAAACAGCCAGACATGGTGACACATGCCTTTAATCCCAAGAAGTGAGCCTTTAATCCCAGGGAGTGATGGTAGAAGGCAGAAAGATATATAAGGCGTGAAGACCAGAAACTAGAAGCATTTGGCTGGTTAAGCTTTTAGGCTTTGAGCAACACAGTTCAGCTGAGATTCATTCTGGATGAGGATTCAGAGGCTTTCAGTCTGAGGAAATAAGACCAGATGAGGAATTGGAGAAGTGAGGAAGCTGTGGCTTGTTCTGCTTCTCTGATCTTCCAGCATTCACCCCAACAACTGGCCTCAGGGTTGATTTTATTAATAAGACTCTCCAAGATTCCTGCGACAATCTCATATTTGGCAATAAGTTCTTAAAATCAGCACTAAAAGCATGGATTATGAAATCATATTATACGAAACTAAGCATCTTGTTCCTCAAGTGAGATTATCAAGAATATGATGATACACCATACATAATGATAAGTATCTGTAGCTATATGTCCAAGTGCTTAATAAACCAGAATATGGAAAGAATGCAAAACTCAATAGCATGTCAATCTTCTGCACTGGCACAAGGATAGATACCTCTTCAAGAAGGGTATTCAAATGAAAAAAGCTCAGTAAAAGATAGTGTCATTGGTATTAATAATATTAAAGTGAAAACAGCAATATATTATCACTTCTGACATGACTATGACTTTAATAAAAATGAAAATTAAGTGCTATAAAAGGTATGGAAATACAGCAATACTTGGTCACCCATAGTGGAAAAGTAAAATATTTCTTTACTACAGGAAAAAAAATATAGTGTTTCTCAAAGAGCTAAACATGGAATTATCAAATATCTACAAATTCCATTCTTATGAGTAATACAAATAAGAAGGTATTATGTACAAATAGCAATTTATAAACAAAGTATTCTGGTTTCATATTTACTATTACCAAAGGCAAAACTACCTAAGTGCCAATATACAGATGAATGGATAACAAACACAATGCATAGCTAGAATAGATGCTACTCAGATATTAAAAAATCAATGTCCTGATACGCGGTAGAACCTCGATAAACCTCGACCTCATGGTTATGTGGAAAAGTTAGGTAAAATACTATCTGGGAGATTAATTTTATACAACAAATTTAACTTCAGAAACCTTTGGAGAAATGGGAATCCTATCAGAGGGTACTGGTTCATATGTCAGGGAGTTAGGCAAAAGTCTAGGATAATTACTGAAGGGTTATCTGTGTTTAAGAAAGAACATCTGAAATTAAACAGAGCTTTCTGCTGATAGTACTTTGTGAATGTATTGAGTGTCAATAAATATCATACCAACAATGATCCACTTTATGTTATGTGAAGATACCCTTAAAGCTTAAAAGATTGTGTGTAATTGCCAATGACAATTTTTATAGAAAGAAAATATAAACACAATGCCTTATACTTCTAACAGATTATTGTATTTGCTCTAACCATGGTATAATGTTTATGTTTTATTATTCCCAATTTTATTCTGATTAATTATATATGTATATGTAGCTGCATCATGTCCATTGTGGAACTCATAAGTTTTTCATGAATAGAAAAATAAAACATCAGGATTTCTTGTAAAATAGGTAAAAATCTTAAAATAGTAAGCAGATAAAGGAAAAACTTTACTTTTTCTTACCAATTTTTACAAAGTGCAATATATCATACTCATCTTACCATAACTTGGAGAAATAAATGATTAAAACACAGCGGGAGATTTGAAACAGTGAAATGAGTGAATAAAAGAAAAAATATTTGCAATATTGTATTTGAATAAATGATATCAACCTTCTAGAAGATGTCACTGCAATGTTTATATTTTAGATGCAGCAATCCAGACTTTAAAATTGTCATATAATATATTGCTACTTTACTATTTTTACAAGGTACTTTTTATTCATTATTTAGAAAATTTAACAACTAATGATACACTATACCAAAATTATCCTTTTCCATTTATCATAAATATCCACACTAAAGATAATTAGGTATCACATTATTATTTCATTGTAATTTCTTTATCAATTAACCGATGTTTATTTTTGTAGCAGATTTGTCCATGAAGTTACTGGGGAAGAAAATAGCCTAATAAATTAGGCATGTCTGATGTAGAAATTGAGTCCAACTGCTTCAATTATGCTGTTTGTCTACTATAAAATTGGTGCTGTCCTTAAAACGATCATAATAGCATTGCAAACTTGTCTTTCTGTTTTACATTTCCTGCATGATTTACCTGAAAACTGTTGTTTTTATTGTATAAGTGCAATTATATAAGGTAGATCACAGAAATACATACAAAACCATTTTTAGGTTTATATTTATTATTTTTAAGTAGTGTGTGTGTGTGTGTGTGTGTGTGTGTGTGTGTGTGTGTGTTATGTGCATATATGATTGCAGGTGTGCCCAGAAGCCAGATGCAGCAGTGTCTTCTGCATCTGAAATAGTTATTCATCACCTGACATGGGTGTTGGGAAGAGAACTCAGGTCACTTAAGTTACTCTGTGTTCTGTGCTGAGCCATCTTTCTAACACTACTTAAAACCACTCTTAGGGAAAAAAAATTGTTGTCTAATACAATCATACAGTCAGGGGATTATTTTAGACTCTAGAACAGTTGGCTCTAGGGGTGGATATGATTTATTCACATTCAGAACTTTCTCCAACATTTCAGGTTGAAGGGAGGAATGACTATAGCATAGAGCCCATACAATGAAATATGAAGCCACAGGTACTGAAACACAAAGTACCACTGAAAACAGAAGAAGTACCAAAAATCAACAGCAGGATAAGTGTAATTAACACAGACGTTTTAATAATAAGCTTTAACATTAATGGTCTCAATTCTCCATTCAAAAGACATAGACTGATTTATTGGGTCAACAAAGTCCATCTATATGTTTTTTTTGTTGTTTTTTTTTGTTTGTTTTTGTTTTTGTTTTTTTTTTCCCAAGAAATACATCTATGGCTAGAGTTTTCCTGCCTGGCCTACAGTCAGGATAAATCTCTTTCACCTGCCAGTCCCACAGCCGCTCAGACCCAACCAAGTAAACACAGAGACTTATATTGCTTACAAACTGTATGGCTGTGGCAGGCTTCTTGCTAACTGTCCTTATAGCTTAAATTAATCCGTTTCCATAAATCTATACCTTGCCACATGGCTCGTGGCTTACCGGCGTCTTCACATGCTGCTTGTCCTAGCGGTGGCTGGCAGGCAGTGACTCCTTCCGCCTTCCTGTTCTTTTAATTCTCTCTGTTAGTCCCGCTTACACTTCCTGCCTAGCCACTGGCCAATCAGTGTTTTATTAGCAACACATTTGCCATACAGAACATCCCACAGCATACATCTTAGCTTTAGAGATAGGAACCAGTAATAGATTCAAAGGATGGACAAAAATCTTTCAATCAGGTTGGACTGGGAAACAGACAGGCATCCCTTTCCTAATATCCAACAAAACAGAATTAAAACTTAAACTAATCAGAGGAGTTAAGAAGGGCACTTCATTCTAATAAAGGAAAAAGTTAACCAAGAAAACATTACTATCCTAAAAATATATGCACTGGTGTACCCTTCAACTCATTAACAGTAGGCACTTTCAGTAACTACTTTCTCCTAAAGATTGCTTATCTGGTAAAACAAACAAACAAACAAAAAAACACCAAACACACAAACAAAACTATTCAGAGAAACATCAGAATTAAATGAAACCACACATCAAATGATCTTAACAGATATCTACAGAATATTCTACTCTAATACTAAAGACCATAACATACATTTTATTCAGTAATTTTAAACATGAACACCTCTGTAGGGGAAGTTTCTCTCCTGCTTGCCTGTTTCTAAAAACCCAGCAACTGCTACCCAAATAATTGACTAAGAGGCTTAATATTACTTATAAATGCTTTGCCAGTTTGTTATTACTAACTAACTCTTACACTTAAATTAATCCACAATTCCTATCTATGTTTAGCCATGTGGCTTGATACCTTTACTCAGTGCAACATTATCATGTTGCTTCCTCTGTGTCTGGCTGGCAACTGCTGACTCCACCATTCCTCTTCTAAGAATTCTCCTAGACTGGTCACTCCGTCTATACTTCCTGCCTGGCTATTGGCCAATCCAAGTTTTATTAAACCAATAGGAGTGACAAATCTTTACGGTGCACAAGAGCATTATCCCACAGCAAGCTTCTATAAAGGAGTAGTTGTAGTGATATATTGTGTAACCCCAATATATTTTGTACCCTAGTGAACTTATCTGGGGATCAGAGGACAGAGCCAGCCATTAGATTAGACATAGAGGCCAGACAGTGGTGGCACACCTATCACTTAATCCTATCACCTGGGAGGCAGAGATCTGTCTGGATCTCTGTGAGTTCAAGGCCACACTGGGAACAGAGTCAGGCAATGGTGGCACATGCCTTTAATCCTAGCACTTGATCTCTCACACCTTTGCTTGGAAAGCACACAGGCCTTTAATCCCAGGAAGTGACATGGCTGGGTGGGGAACGGTATATAAGGCTGAGGAGACAGGAACTAAGCAGCCGTTCAACTGAGATCCTCAGGGGTGAAGACTCAGAGGCTTTCAGTCTGAGGATTCCTGGAAACAGGATCAGCTGATGAGTTGGTGAGGTAAAGTTGACTGTGGATTATTCTGTTTCTCTGATCTTTCAGCTTTCACCCCAATATCTGGCTCCGGGTTTTCTTCTTTTTGTATTATCAGACCTTTTAAGATTTGTGCTACAACAAGAGGCACTCCCAAACTACTTTTATGAAATCAGTATCACTAATACACAAATTAGATAAAGACACAACATAAAAGAAAACTACAGACCACTATGCCTGATAAACGGAGATCCACAATTGCTCAATAAAATAAATACTTGTTAAAGAAATAAAAAATACACTGCAAAAATTAACCACTACATCTGAGTTGGCTTTTTTTTCCTGAGAGGCAGGGATAGTTTAACATGCCCTAAATCAATAAATGTAATAAACCTCATAAATTACTTAAGATGAGAATCATATAATCATTTCAATAGATACAGATAAAGATTTTGATAAAACCAAACACACAGTATTGGTAAACATCCTGTAAAGAGTAGGACTAGAGGAGCCACACCTCAACAAAATGTGTGTGTGTGTGTGTGTGTGCGCATAGTATGTTTGTATCACATCCACACATATCCTAACAGAAAAAGAAACTCCAAGAAATTTCACTGAAATCATTAATGAAAAAGGATAACCCATGATTACCACTTGTTTTGAAAACTGGCTTGAAGAAAATTAAAATGATATAAATGGAAAAAAGAAGTCTAATAATCCCTGTTTGCAGAGGACATGATATTTTACATATGAAATCCCTAAAATTTTTTCCAGAAATCTTCTAGAAAAGATGAATTTGGAAACTTAGCAGGATACAAGATCAATTTGAACAAATTGATAGTGTGTCTATATACAAACCACAGATATACCGAAAATGAAACCATGGACACACTCTCTTTCTCATTAGGTTTAAAGAAAATAAAATATCTGGGAATTAGCATAATCAAAGAAGTGAGGGAATTTTACTATGAAAATTTTAAACCTCTGAAGATATAGACAAATAAAGGCATTCAATAAACATGGATTATTAGAGTTAGCCAATTATCAGTCAACTATTATCTCTATTAAAATTCCCATTTAATTATTTTACATAAACAGAGAAAAATTATTCTAAAAATTTTTATTAACCATAAAACACTGACCAAAACAATCTTGAGAAACAAAACAAAACAAAACCAAAAAACCTAACAAAAATCAGTGCTGAAGGAATCAGCTTTCTAGATTTCAAGATATATTATACATCAATAGGAGCTAGGACAACAGAATGCCAGTACAATAGCTAACACATAGTCCAGTGGAATAAAACTGAAGACACAAACACTGGTACACATAACTTCAGCAATTTAATACTTGTCAAAGATGCCAAAAATGTATGTTGGAAAAAAGAAAGCATCTTTAACAATTAGTGTTGGGAAAATTGGATGTCTGCATGCAGAAAAATGATATTTGATCTATAACAATCACAAAATCTAAATCAAAGTATGTCAAAGACTGAAATGTGAAACCTGAAACTCTGAAATTTCTATGAGAGAACATGGTCAGTACTCTATATAATACATGTACAGGAAATGACTTTTGAAAAAGAGTCCATTTTTCCTAAAATTAAAGGCAATAATTTATAAGTAGGACTTCATAAAACTAAGAAACTTCTGTACAGCCCATCAATCAAGTAAAGAGGAAGTCCAAAGAATAGAAGAATATTTCTGCCACCTATATATCTGACAGAGGTTTGATATACAGAATATATCTATCTATCTATCTATCTATCTATCTATCTATCTATCTATCTATCTATCTATCTATCATCTTTCTATCTATTTATTTATCTATCAATCATCTATCTATCTATCTTATACATGTACATAATATGTAATATATAGGTATCCCTAGTGATAAGGAAGATGCAAATCAAAAGACTTTTGAGATTTTTCTTCTTAGATGTCAAAATGGCATAACTTAACAAAACTTCTGATTAAAAATTCTTGGATCTGATGTGGGGAAAAGGAACTCCCATTAACCATTGGTAAGTTTGCAACCTGGTGTAGCCACTCTGGATATCAATATAGAGAATTATTAAGAAGCTTAAAAATAAATCTAACACGTGGCCCAGCCATATTACTCCTAGGCATATGCTCAAATGACTTGATATCCTACTCCCCAATATTTTCTAGGCATCCTCATTGTTGTTCTGTTCACAATAATGAGGACATGGAAACTGTTGAATTTATAGAACATGCATACTATATATTTCAGCTGCAAAGAAATATGAAATCATGAATTTTGAAACATAATGAATAGATCATGTTTATTGAGGTAATTCAGACATATCAAAACAATGTCCCATGATTTCTGCCATTTGAATTTCCTAGTTGCATATCTTCAGATGTCACTATATAACCTGGAGCAATCTAGGAAAGTAGCAAGAGATGATTTCAGGGATGAAGGAAGGAACAACAGAGAGGAGAGATACAGTAGAAGTGATCTGAAAAGGAAAATTGGGCATAAGTGGGAGCTCTAATTAAGGAGGAGGGAGAGAAAAATACAGTAAAAGGAGAGTAAACTAATAGTAAGGTTTTCTAAAAAAAAGTCATAAAAAAATCACACTCTACCAGTATAACTATATACTTCAAAATGAAATAAAAGTTACCATCATCAATGTGATCAATTCTGCCAGGTATTTAAATAACAAAGTTTGAAGCACAAAAATTTCCCCAACTTTCTCTTTTAAATTGTAAATGAAGATTTTTTTCCATTGCTATCATACATTTCTTTTCCTTTAAGTGACCGTTCATTTTTGAGAAAAATTCTGATAATTTCCCAAGTGTGAATGACTTAACTGTTTGTTACTTTTCAAATTCATACCGACTGAATACTTGAGTATTTCACCTGTTAAAACTGTTACACTTCTCCCATAGTTATCATTCGGCAACTCTTTATGTTAACGTGTACTATTTACACAAAGAATTGAAAATATATAGATTCACTTTCAAGATTCTGTAAAATTAGCTTTTATCACTTTATCAAAGGCATTGTTAAAGAAATTATGAAACTTTCTCTTTAAAAAACTAGCTCCAAGCTTGTAGCAGAGAAAAAGATAATGATTTTCAGAAGAGCTTCCTGCTGCTGACATAGCAACTATTATTAACCCTTTCTACATTTGTACCAAGAGCACAGATGGCAACCTAATGAAATGGGATGGTAATTTTCAATGTTATATTAAAGGTATTTTTGACTTCAGAGATCCTGCCAGCATCTGGGGATTTCCCAGTTGTATTGATCATATTGGGGAACCACTGTGATATATAGGTAATAAGAAGCAAAGACATATTCCAAGCTCTGCTTTATGAACTTCATGAATCTTAAAAACCGAGTTGGTATTTGTAGGTGTTTTAGTATTTACTAAGAATGATGACTTCCATACTTCCTTTCAAGAATGTTAGTTGGTTCCACAAAAAGAATGGTAGTATAAGCATGAAGAATCAATCTTCAATGTTTTTATTAAAATATTATTTAGTAGTCCAGGTAAGAATTAACAGAAAGTTAAAATGACTCATACTACTAAAGAAAAATTATGATTTTCAAAGTTAACAATGACTTAGTAGGTTTTCAGCTGGGATTCTGTAAAAACGCAATATCCATTGATTTAAAAAATACTATTGTTTTGACAAAGATAATAATGATGTTATTTGAAACAGAGCTGGGTGGTATATAAATAGTTGAGTTTAAAACATAGTTTTCCCTCCCACTGATCTCCAAGGGGAGGGATCAGATGATTGGCTGTCATCTCTTGGAGGCCTGCTATTTTTTGAAGAGGAAATCAAGGGAGAGTGGATCAGGAAGAGAGGGGAGGTGTGTGTGGGGAGCTGGAAGGAGTGGAAGAATTGTTTTTTGGATGCATTGTATAAGAGCAGATTCTATTTTCTTTATTCTTCTCTCATTCAGTACATCCATACTACAGGCTCCCCTCCCTTCCTCCTCTTCTCCTTCCTCCTCCTCCCTGACCTTCCCCCACACCTCCCTCTCCCCTAGATCCACTGTTTCTCCACTTCCCTCCAGAAAAGAGAAGGCCTCCCAGTAACACCAACTGAAGAAGGCATATGAAGATGCAATAAGTTTAGGTATAAACCTTCGTATCAAGGCAGGATGAGGCAAACCAGAAAGAGGTAAAAGGTCTTATTTTCAATAAAATGGAACAATAAATAGAATACAAAACAAAACAAAAATATACAATTACTCATTTGTGTGTCTTATAAACGTGAATCTTTGTACCTACAAAAGTAGTGAAGTAGAAAAAATTTTAAAAAAATGAGATATAAAATGAGTAAGAAGTATAAATAGCCCTTCCCCTTGCTGACGAGCCCCTTGGTGTTTGTAATAATTCCTCCTCTGTGTACTGGTTAGAGTCCTAGTCACTGAAGCCATCTGTGTTCTGATTTGCCTAAAGCAGGGGGCAGTCAGAATGCATTTTCCCAAATGAGGGAATGTCTGAATGAAAAGCAGCAAGAGACAAAGCCAAGAAAAAGACATACAGAAAGGTAATAACATTGCTGGAGATGCCAGCCATGATAAGTGCATAAACATGCTTGGTAATAGTCCTAATCCCAGGGGATAGATGGCCAGGTACGGAGGAAGAATCTCCCAAAAACTGAAAAGATAAAATGGTAGCTATATAAATAAGTGACAAAGAGATGTTTTATATGTTAATGTTAGGAAAATTAACTAGAAATTATAATAATTAAGTCTTAAAGCAATGTAAAATAAAATTTCAGTGTTTACAGTGACAATCATAGGTGGGAAAGATGATGGTGGGAGGTTCCAAAGCTGAGCAGAAAATATCAAAATATGAATACCATGAAAGGGTAAATAAAAAATTGGTAACTTTTAATCAATACAAATTAAAATACCTATAATTAAAAATTTAAGAGTAAAATGTTAAAATAGCAGAATTTTGAAATATTTTGGGGCGGTACAAGCAATGAAAACAATAGCAAAATATAAATATTCTGAGGGAAGATAATTTTAAATAAATATTAAGCACTACATATTTTGCCTAACCATTTTTTGCTTCTATGTCCACAACTCTAGAAATCAATGAAAGAGCATATTTAAGACTATGTTTCCAAATGAAGAAACTTACTGAAAGAAAGAAACTCAAATGCTAATGGAAGGAACCTTTTCTATAGGATCCCTTCGAGATCATCTCTTACTTTAGAAAACCGAAAACCGAAGGATGCTTCTCTGCACTCAAGCTAATGCTTCTCCAGGTACCTATCCATAACTTAACATTCTTTTTTTTTTTTTTTTTGGTTTTTCGAGACAGGGTTTCTCTGTGTAGCTTTGCGCCTTTCCTGGATCTCGCTCTGTAGAACAGGCTGGCCTCAAACTCACAAAGATCCACCTGCCTCTGCCTCCCAAGTGCTGGGATTAAAGGCGTGCGCCACCACTGCCCGGCTAACTTAACGTTCTTAATCACTTTGCCACATTCGTTTTCCTCCTGAATAATTCTGATATCATTAGATTCACAATTATTTTCACCTCATTGTTTATGATTGAATGCCTCAGTTCATCTAGTATAAATTTGTTCAAATAATGGGCATTATATATTGTGGAAGCCCACACAGGTTCTCTTGTCAGATCTGAGCTTGCTTTACCCTGCAGGGATGCATTAGAGGATTGCTTGACCACGTATATGGTTACAAGGTGATTAGAAGGGTCTACAGTTGGCGGAGCTAGTGGGAGGTCTTTTGCTCCATCCCTTGGCATTTCTATAAATAGCCCTTTAGAAGAGACAGAAAGGGCCGGTGGATAATGATCCAGACTCTCCTGAAGCTATCCTGTGTTTCTATCTGTTTCTCTCCCCTTTATCCTTCTATCTAATATCTCTTATCCCTCTCTCCTCAAGAGTACCCTGTGGTAAAAATGTGGGAGCCAGTCTCTCAGCTGGGCTCCCACAATATATCTGATGAATACTTATTGAAGTGATGATAATTATGTGTATATCGTACATTTAAAAGAAACATTTTTGTATGTGTTATGTTTTTATTGTAATATACAATATTTAATGCATGTGATCTATGTCCAGTAATATTTACTTTCACACAAGCAGTATTTTTCTCATTACTCTTCTGTTTGCTTTTATTTTTCCCTTTCATCATCTTTATTATAGGAAAGCCAGAAACGGAACCTGCTTGTTATTCATAAAGGTAGTAATAGGGATTCATTTTAAGAACATGACAAAATGACAAAATAAAAAATAACCATAGTGCTAGTCATTCATCAGGCAAGGGAAACATTGTATAGGTAATTAAGGGAGATCAGCTAAATCTCCCACAGATTCAGGAATATGAACTGGCCACTCCAGTAACTGAGAGTTTTACTCTTACCCTCCTCAAAACATGCATCTTATCCAAAGAAAGGCAAAATTAGCATTTGTTTGGAAACATTGGCAGATTTTATATATTCATCACAGTTATTGGTATTCAAAGATCACAAGTAATTAAATGTCTGCTTGCTTCAATTAAGACTTAATTATGTAGGACAATGAACAGATATATAGGAATAGTTTGCCCCACATTAATATATGTCAAATATAGCTACATTTTTCCTTCATTATCACAAAACTCCCTAACATCATCATATCTCTAATACAATCCTTAAAATCTCCTGATAACATAGAAGAGAACATATAAACATGACTTCATTAATCATTGCTTCTACAAATATGAAAAAATTATAAATCAGGCTTCATTAATTTTGATTAATTATCCTTCGTTAATATATGCTTATTATAACAAACTAAAAAAGAGAAAATTAGGCATATACTTCATAAATCTGTGGAACATTCCTTTACAGGTGTAAATATATGTTGCTGTGATTGTTTTAATAAAGAAGCTAAGTGGTCAATAACTGGGCAGGATAAGGTTAGGAGAGAGAACCAGACTAATCACATGGGGAAGAAGAAGGGCGGGGTCAGAGGAGTTTCCAGCCAGACTCTGAGAGGAATCAGGAGGTACAATATAAAAGAGAGATAATGTCATGTGGGAGAATGTAGATTAACATAAATGGGTAAATTAAGAATGTAAGAGTTAGCTAGTAACAAGCCTGAGCTACTGGCTGATCATTTATAATTAATATTAAGCCTCTTTGTTGTTATATGGGACCAGCTGCCAGGACGCACAGCAACACTGGCTACATGAATCCTTGATTTTCTATTTTCAAATTTTCTGTACATTTGAAATAGTTTTAAATTAAAACCATCAACATCTTGAAATATCCGTTTTTAAAACTATATCTTTTACTTTTTGAGATTATAATAATTAGACCATTTCCCTTTCCCTTTCTTTGCTCCAAACCGTTCCACATAACCTTACTTACATTGTTTCAAATTCACAACTCTTAACATACGCTCTTTTTCTAAAACAATGTCATATACTATGCTTAGAAAGCCACTAGTATGATTTCTACTGTCTTTTCTATGGATGACACAGTGGTGTTCGATTCTAGGGTCTAGTCTGTCTTCAGCCTCTTCTTTATCTGACCAACTGCACATAAACACAGGTCAGTTTCTTGGTTCTCCAGTTGCTTACTTTTTAACTGACTTTGAATATATCTGATTTTCACACCGAAGATGTGATGTGAATCATTTCAACAGTATTACTTAATTCTCAAAGTGTCTTCCTTTTGCCTCCTCCTTGAACTAAATGGAACGGAAGCAAGATCATTAGAAACTAACAATGGGAGATGGTGGAACCCGTGTCCACAAATAATCGTGTGAAGAACAATTAAGACTGACATGAAAAAGAAATTAATTTTATATTTTCAAATCATCCACCATTAGAATTGGGAAGCTTAACCTTTCAAAATGGATATGTTTTATGGTGGAGAATAAATACTATTATATATAACTATGTTATAATATTTAAAATTACAAATTGTATATATGGACAAATATTGCCACATTGTGAGATTTCATTCATGCCTCTGTTTTCATTTTGCCTGACATTACAATTCTATATATTTATGGTGTATAATGTGCTTTAATGTGCAATGGATGAATGAAATTAATTCATATGTCCATCTCTTAAGTTATTTAACTTTTTCCTAGTGATGCATTTAAAATTTATTCTTAGCTGTTTTAAAACATATAATCACAAATTTTAGGAGAATTCATCATCTGCTGTGCTGTAATTCTCAAAATTCACTTACACTGTTTAATTGACACTTTATAACCCTTAATCTCTACCTGTTATGTTTTTAACTTTATTTTCTTCCTGCTAGAGAAAAGAGAGTGCCAATCAAAATTCACACAGAGGATGCTAGGTACGTGTTCTATCACTGAACTACATCCCAGTTCTGGTGTTACTGTTTTCATAGATAAACAATATCACTTTTATTTTGTGACTATGAAATTTTATTTCATAAAATGTCCTTCAGCACCAGCCATGTTGCCACAGAAAGTATTTCCTCCTCTTTTAAGACCGCATGATTTTATGTGTGCGCAAATGTTCACTCATACATCTGTAGGTTAAGTATGTCTGTGCTATTTGCTGCCCCTGTTTTAGACAAGCCAACAATCTTTCAGTTTCTGCCTTCCAAGTCTGACATTATGGATCTACATCAACATGCCTCAATCCATATACAACTTTGAGATATTTATTTCAAAATACATCTGATATGTTCACAGTGGTAGGATTGCTGAGTCATGTGTTAGTGGTGTTTACATTTTGTAATGAAATTACATGCTTTTTGCAAAATGACTATACTAATTTTCAGTATACACCCGTTTTAACCATTTTTTGTCTATTATTTACCTTTAACCTTTTTGATACTAGTGATCATGACCTGAAATATGAGAGCCTATAAGAAAGAAAAAAAAGACAGCATTTTAAAAGTGAATAGAGCACCTACAGAGAAAAAGCAATAATTTCTAAACCATATATTTCACATGAGAAATTCATGTGTGAAATACAAAATTAATGAAGAGAACAAATAGCATTATTGAAACATAAAGGATCTGAACAGAAATTTATCAAATGAAGACATAATAATGGGTAAACCTGTACACAGTAATAGCTTGTCATTAAGATATAAATAATATAATAAGATAAACTCATAATTCTTATATTTTTGGTTGTGAGCCCAGCCTTTAATGGCTGAGCCATCTCTCCAGCCCAAACTCATAATTCTTATTGTCTTTATCAAATGGGTATTTATGTTGTTGACACGGTAGGTCACCTGCTGTGGACATGTTCCAAATCATTTATTATTAATGTACATTATATATTATTAGCATATAATTTTAAAAGCATACTCATAATAATTAATAGATGTCACATTTCAAGGATTTTTCTTTATATTTGTAGTCTCTGATTAGAAAGAAGATTGGAGTATTCAATTTTTTCTGGATAACACATGGACCTAAATATATTTATTTACTTCCTTTAACCCCAATAACTACTTATACTTCCCATTTCTAAGTGAATATACCTAGAAGCAGAGATGAATCCAGGCAAGAGCCTGACATCAACTAAGCAATTTAGAAAACTCTCCACAGAATTAAGAAATTGTCTAGCTACATGATTTCTAGAGTAGAAACAATTATTTTTGTTGTAGTCTCATGCTTATGCCAATGTGAACTGTTTAAGTATTTCCCTAAACATCTGTTAATTGTTCTATGTACAAGTCCACAGAGAGCATATCAAGAAAGCTGCTTCTTTGTAATGCAGTTAACATCCAAATCAAAGCAAACTACCCACTTGTGCAGTAACTTGTCTTAGCTTTTCCTTTCAGGTGCATCCAGGTATAATAAAATAAAAAAAAAAAGTCATTGTTAAATTTTGGGGAAAAATATACACAAATATATTCTATATTTTTATATTGCAGTTTTTATATTGAATATATATTTGTTTCAATATACATGAACTATAGAGAATGCTTTGATAAGTAACATGAATAACATGGATTCAATGCTGTCTCTATAACTGTAAGAATAATGTATTTGGTTATGAACTGAATCTATATGTTAAGCATTCTTTTGTTAGTATGTTTGTTTATACATCTAACCCTCTTTCAAAGGCTTATTAAGCATTGTTTTAATAGATCTCATGACAAATGAGGCATATTTAACCAGCACTTGCATAATGCTTGTTATGCGGACAACACTCAAATCGCTTAATCTCCAGAAATCCCTTTAAGGCTGTTTGGGTTGTTTACATGAGGAAACTAAGGAATAGAAAAGTTAAGTGATTTGCTCAAGATTATTCAATTAGTAATTACCATGCCTGTGGTTTAAAACATGTCTTCTTTTCTTCCAAATCCATGTGATTAACTATAATATGAAGTCAATTTGTAGATATATCAACAAAACTAATTTCATTTTCTTTTACTATTGACTACAAAAATGTCTAATTTATTGATTATAATAATTTATAATCCTTAAGCTTGGTGGGTAAAGCAGCTTGTTTTACTGCAGCTGATGACTTGAGTTCAATCCCTAGAACCCAAATGGTAGACGCCGAGAACCAATTCCCAATGGTTGCTTATCAACCATCACATCAACTATGGTGCCTCTGCCCACACACATACACAAAAGAAACATTAAAGAAAAACAGGTTAGTAAATATGCTACTATATTAAATATACTTATTATAATAGTATGTAGTACTTGTATAGAATTTTATTCATAAAATGTTAATTTAAAGAAATTTTGACAAAATTGTATATCTTAAGCATGATTTGTGATTCATAATTTTGAGTTTATTAAATTAAAAATGAATATATTAAAATTATTATATGAAAATAATACATATATAAATTAATTGCTTTTTGGAACCATTTAATATTCTTTCTTCTGGTTTTAAAATTTCAGTCTCCAAAATCCACATAGTCAACCAAAAATCATGTACTTTGTTTATGTGATTGTAGAAAAATACATACATGATTTTAATAATGTCCAACAGAATTTACTAGATCACTTTATTTTACATATTTTAGATTTAAGGTATATTGATGACTGCAGTGTAAAATAGGAAGAGTTAATATAAAATAAAAATTAAGATAATTCAAAATATAACAAATTAACAAAATATAAACATAAAGAATCAGAATATTGACCACAGGATCTGTGCAAAGTTTGTAAACAGGCGCATAGTTTCTCAAGGTTCTTGTAAATCTCTCTAAAGTATAGGAGTCATTTTCTCTCCTTTAATCAATTTTCTCCAGATGTTCCACCTTTACTGTCATCACAAACCCTAATTTTTATACAAAGAACCAAATGCTGTCTGGACAAATCTCTCCCACCCACGTCCAGTAGCTGCTTGGTCCCAAGTAAACACACAGAGCCTTATATTACTTACAAACTGTATGGCCTGTGGGTCAGGCTTCTTGCTAGCTAGCTCTTATAACTTAACTTAACCCATTTCTATTAATCTATATGTTGCCACGTGGCCATGTGTTACCAGTCTGCTGGCATCTTGTTGCTCCTTCTCCTTCTTGTCTTCAGCTTGAATGTACCACCTAGCATTATCATGCCCTGCCATAGGCCAATGCAGCTTTATTTGTCAAGCAGTCAGAGCAATACATAGTCACAGCATACAGAAAGATATCCCACAGCAAGGAAAAGGTGTCTGAATGGTGGAATTTCAATCTACTGTGACAAAATCCTTCTGAGTTAATACTTTTAAAACATTAAGTGCAATAACAAATCTTCCACTTAACTTGATGATGGGGATGATTCCATGTGTTTGAGCTGAGTTTTGAGATAAAGGGATATGTTAAATGTGAGAACAATTACTAATGGAATTGAGAACAAATAAAAGAAGTGACTATGCAAAAACAAACAAACAAACAAACAAAAACCCAACCTGAATCGGGAGAGTTTTTGTAGTTAGTAAAAAGAAAGGCAAGAAGTTTTGTTTTTCCATCGTTTATTAGTGCATGGGGTTAGGTGAGTGCCATGACCTACCCCCATGCACTAATAAATGAATAAATGAATGTGGAGATAGGAGAACAGCCTCATGTGAAACTTCTCCCTTCCCCCACATGGATCCGAGATTGTACCTCCCTCAGTCAGGAGGCAAGGCAGTAAGTACCTTCACCCGGTATTGACCCACCCAAGGAGAAGCATTTCAGACACATATTACGCAGAGGCTATAATATGGAATTCCTGTTACTTTAGAATAAAACAGTTAAAATTGATTTGCTTTGGTTTGACTTCAGGGTACACAATATTCACATATTAATAATATACTCATAGTAGTGACTAGAATGATGTAGGTTTTCTCTTCCCAGTGACTCATTCACTCCTTTCTATTGGTCCTATGGTGTCTTCGAATCACTTCTGGCACTTAGTCAGCTCACAAGCCCAGGAATACCTGCAGTAGGACCTCCATGCTGTGGTTCAGGAGCACACAAACAGCTGTATGTGGGCCTCTAGCTGGAGGATGGACAGGTTTGAAATGACTGTTTATTGGCAGGGTCAAGAATGGGACCTCAAACATTTCTTGGAGGTATAATAGGAACAAAGAGACAGTCGAGTGATAGGAAATAATCTATTATTTAAGGAAATGACATTTTATTTCTGAAGACAAAGGCTTTAGTTCAGGGGTAATTATGTACCCCCTCTTTCATTGTAGTGGTCCACAGTGTCAATAAGAAGACCAAAAGCTTTCCTTTGGCAATGTTCTGGAGCTGCTGAGTACTGGTGGCATGATGCCTTTTGAGACAGGTATAGAAGGCTGTGGGAGGTGGACCATTTTGATTCATTTAATCCAAGTATAGAATATTTTGTGACTCCTTAAAAGAATAATGTGAAAAAAAGGCATCTTTGAACTTCTAGACATAATGCTAAATATTTCTCTACTTTAATGACACAGGAGGCATAGTATATCTGTAAGGAGAGTTTTATTGTCAATGGTTGTACTTATGTGATAAACTTATGGGTGAATGGCAGGGTTATACTTTTAATGTATATTCTGTGGATTTGTAGCAGTATCCAACTTCTCGTTAACAGTAGGTTCATGTAGTCAGTTTCTTTAGATGATATGATGCAAAATATTCAAGAGGAAATCAGAACTTGGGTTTGCCTTATTTCATCAGTCAAAGAAACACAGGAGAAAGGGAGTGTCTTCCATTCTGTCTCTCTCGTTTCTGATGAAGTATATTTCTTTGTCTTTGCTCATAGCTCCTTGTTTTTAAAGATGAGATAGAATATGTCAATGTAATTTACAGCTGACACTATTCATTCTTGATTAAAAATAAACAGCTTTTTGATGAAGGCTGATATCTCTGAGACACCAAATGTACTGTCTACCAAGCAAGATTATCCATGTTTTTAAAATTTATATTACAGAGGAAGAACTATCAAGTTTCCTAAAGTCAAAAATAAATAAATAAATAAATTACTGTGTAAAATGCAGGGAGATTTAAAAATAATGTAAACTTTGGGTTTTAACCAAATTTTCTAGTGTTATGTACACACTTATCTGTTGCTGCATATCATTTTAGAGTGTGTTACATTCATTTATGCTGTGGAATATTTGTTGAATGATGCAAAGGTATGTCTCACTCTTTTATGTTGTATTTGTTTAACTCTGTGAAGCTGTGTTGCTTTGTCTATCTAAAACACCTGATTGGTCTAATGAAGAGCCGAATGGCCAATAGCAAGGCAGGAGAAAGGGTAAGAGGACTGGCAGGCAGAGAGAATAAATAGGAGAAGAAATCGAGGCTAAAGAAGAAGGAGGGAGGAGCGAGAAAAGAAAAGAGGACACCAGGGGCTAGTCACACAGTCACACAGCCACACAGCCAGCAGCAGAGTAAGAAGGAAAGAAAGACACGTAGAATAGAGAAAAAGAAAAGCCCAGAGGCAAAAGGTAGATGGGATAATTTAAGAAAAACTGGCTGGAAACTTACCAAGCTAAGGCCAGGCATTCATAAGTAAGAATAAATCTCTGTATTTATTTGGGAGCTTGGTGGCTGGCCCCCAAAGAGCAAAGAGTAAAACAAAACAAAACAACAACAAAAACAACCACACTTAACTCCTTATGTTTTCAGTATTTTATTATGATGACAAAGCACAATCCTCACTTATATAAAGCATCTGCTCATGGCGAATACCTAGACCGAACTTTGATTATTGAGACTTATTGCAGATATAGTCAAGAAATAGTAGTGGGTTGTATGCACAGTAAAAAATATGTCTAAATTTTAAATATTTTGTTTCATGTCTGCATAAAAGAAAGGAAATTGGAAAACCTTAGCAGTTTTAAGAAAGCTGAATTACACAGACAGAATAGGAGGGGAGAGAATTTTTCAGAAATATTTCAGGCTTTATTCTGCAAATAAGCTATAAATACTCAAATCCCCAATAGAACTGCATTCTATTGAATTGTAGTACTATTTATATTTATACATTAGACTTGCCAAGTAGTTGGAAAACATGTAGAATATTCACTCATCAATTAATGTACTTTTACTCAATTAGAAAGTTATTTTCAGCCGAGCGTGGTGGCCTATGACTTTCATTCCAGTACTCATAAGACAGAGGCAAGAAGATCTCTGTGAACTGACCACCAGCCTGTTTTACACAATAACTTCCAGGACATCTACAGCTATGTAGTGAGACCTTGTCTCACCTTAAAAAAAAGAAAAAAAACAAAAGTAATATTTTTTTTCCTCAATGCTATATAATGTCTATTGCATTTATAGTAACAAAATAGAGCATTTTTTCAATGTTTTCATTCCATTTTCTAATCTATGTCTTGTTTCTTTTCACAGGAATAAAAATGAAGTAAAATTTTTTTCTAAATTAATATCAAATAGCACCATTTTAGCCACATCTTTACAATTGCCTTTTATGCCAGTAAACATTCATTTATTATTAATTGAATTTTATAAGGATATATGATTCTCTAGCACTCAATCTCTACCATTACAAATTAAAGTCATATTTGGATTTTGTATAATTACTACTATATAATAAAAAACAGATGGGAATAACTTTAAACATAAATAAAATAATGCAGAATTTATTTTTAAATTACCCATCTATTGGTTACTGCCTTCATCATTTATTTCACATACTAATTAGGAACTGTAAGTTCCTTAGTGAGTCAAACTCCTGGTTTTCCATAATAACAAGTGACTGAATTATATATAGATATATATAGATATATATATAATATACATTTATATGATTTATTCACACATATATAAATCAACCAATATGATATACTATACTAGCAGAATTCAAAATAAAAGTGCATGATCCTCACAACTGATGCTAAAAATGTCTGAAACTATATTCAGTACCCAGCATAAATAAAGTCTCACAACAAATTTGGAATATAAGATAATTCCCACAAAGTAATACAAATAATAATTGAAAAATGCACAATATCACATTAAATAGTTACAATGTGAGGGCTTATCCACTATAAACCAAAAAAGAAAAAGACATGGTTGCTCATATTAGATACTTTTATTCAATATTGCACTGGAAATTCTAGATAAAGTAACAAAGTAAGAAAGATCAAATAAATTAAGAAAAACATAAGTCTTCAGATGACATAATTTTGAAGGTAGACACCAGAAAACATACATACATATAAATAAGCTTGTTAGAGCTGATAAATTGACCAAAGTTGTATGACTTAAAATTGACATGCAAAACTCAGCTATGTTTCAAGAGAGTAAAGAGAGTAAAGACTGTAAAGTAGAAAAGGATGTTGTGTTGGTATGAATGAGAATACCCGTAAAGTAAGAACTGATTTTAGAATATGCATTTCTTGAAACATTAAATTGTTGCGTCCCCTTGACAGTAAGAAACAGAAATCTGTCTCTATTTGACAATTACCAGCATGGAAAGATATGCATAAAGGTGCAAGTGCCACTCATATGTTGATAGCAAACAATTGTCTAATAGAACTTGAGGCTCACTTCACAGCAGGGAAATCATGATTGGTGCTGGAAACTGAACCAGTTTCTAGGTCTAGTGAAGTCATGATCTACTGCTCAAAAAGAACAACTGCTTCCACTTTATTAGGGCAGCATAATTCCTTAGTCCATTATAAACCTCATTCTTACATTCTGAGTGTAACTATCACCATCCCCTCATCAAAGAAGTTTCCCCTGACAGCAAATGAAGACAATCACAGAAATCCCAAATAGACACTATGTAGAGGTCAATTAATCATGGAAAACTCAGTCCCCAAAGACCCATTTACGTTTCATCTCCTACATCTATGGCTTAGTTAACACAGAAAAAGAGAGATCAGAAAGAGTTTAAGAACCAAAATACCAGAAACTCTTCGGTGAAATAGTCAGTTCTGGAAAGGGCTGTATAAACAAGACCAGAACAATAGCAATATCAATAATGTGTTAACACGTAAGGGAAAAAATTTCACACAGTCGTGCTCTTAGACAAGGAAATGTAGACAACTATTGACTTCTTGGAAAGGAGGATTTGCATGCCAAGGATGAACCTACTTATTTGTTGTCCAAGATAGCATGGTCAGCTTTGAAACCATAGACACACAAACAAGAAGAATGGATTCATTATGATGCCTTTATTTATATTTCTGTGCATACATATACAAATGTAGCAAGTATAATCAAATGAAAAAGAAGCTATCAATTTATGAGACAGGGGAAGGGCATGAGAGAGGAAGTAAGAAGGGAGAGGTTGGAGAGAAGGAGAGTGAGAACTGTTATAATTTTATTTAATTTAAAAACATTTAGAAAAATAAAAGTATATAAAAATATAAGGAAAAATTGAATACTTAATGAAAAAGTCCATTATAGGATGTGGGATTAGTGAAATTGATACCCGTTTTCATTATTTAAATGAAAACAGTTTAAGAACATATTTTCAGATGACATTTTAGGAGAACATGAAGTTATTTACTTCAGACTGAAAATGCTGTATTGGAATTTCATGCAGTAGATGAAAAGGTTTAATTGTTTTGCATACACTTTTATGTGTTCAATAATGTTATAGGCACAAACTTCTCATTCATTTTCCATTTTTATTTTTTATATATAATTAAAATGGAGACAGCAAGCCCAAGTCAACTCAACTAGAATTTCTTTTTGGGTTTTCAATATTCCAATAATTATTTCATTGTTGTAAGAAAGGACTACGTTGATATATTCAAATAGTCTTTATATAGTAAATTCTGTAAGATTTCTAAAAGTTATTGATTTGAATACCAGTAGTATTAACCTTACAAAGTAATTGTGAAGTATTTGTAATATCAGATGTGTAGTAGTTCTCATCCTGCTGTGGGATGTTCTGTATATTAAATGTGTTGCTCTGATTGGTTAATAAATAAAACACTGGCCAGTAGTCAGTCAAGAAGAGAGGAGAATTCTGGGAAATGGAAGGCTGAGAGATGTAAGGTACCAGTAAGCCACAAGCCATGTGGCAACTTATAGACTAATAGATATGGGTTAATTTAAGATATAAGAACTAGATAACAAATACAGTTTGTAAGCAATGTAAGTCTCTATGTGTTTACATGGGTTGGGTCTAAGCTACTGCGGGACTGGCAGGTGAGAGAGATTTGTCCTGACCTTGGGCCAGGTAGGACTGGAGAAAACTCCAGCTACATCACCCCTCATGAAATAAACTTCCCTTTGCAATAGATGGAAACCATTACAGAAAACTATACCTGATCAAAAGGCATAGAATAAGAGAGCATGGGGTGCCCTATCCCATCTGATATATCCACAACTCTGCTCCTGCACCTAAGGCTCAGGAACTATTGTGTAAGAGGAGACAAAATGATTGTAAATGCCTGAGGAACAAGAAGTTTGTTTCTTTGTTTGCTTTTGTCAGATTGTGTCTCTTAAAATTGTTAGAGGGGATACACTCATGAAATCTTATCATAATGGGTGCCCCATTAAGACCTGAACAAGATACTCTCAATGAACTCTTAACACGGAAGGGGGAAAGCTCACTTGCCCTCAAATCCAAAGAACTGTTGCTTGAGTTTTCTCTCAGGGTCCCACCAAGTCCCAGCAGTCCCTTAGCCCACTTATAAAATAAACATACAGACGCTTATATTATTTAAACTGCTTGGCAATTAGCTAAGGCCTATCATTGTCTAGCTCTTACTCTTATATTTGGCCCATTTCCATTAATCTATACTTTGCCATGTGGCTCGTGGCTTCCTGGTACCTTACATCTTCCTTGTGTTGGTGGCAGCTCCAGGCAGTCTCCCCCTTCCCTTCCTGTTCCCTCAATTCTCCTCTCTGTTAGTCCCGACTATACTTCCTGTCTGACTATTAGCCAATCAGTGTTTTATTTATTAACACATTTGCCATATAGAACATCCCACAGCAAAGAACTATGGGCAAAAGAGAATGCTAAGAGCAGGAGTAACAGTCTTCCCCAGGAAAGAGCACCCCAATTTTTACCCAGTACCAAGTGATCATCCCTGAGATCATACACATATAGGTTAGGCAGTCTGAGCAGATTATATTTATATATTTAGGAATATATGTGCACATACATTATATATATATAATGTTTATATGTAATAAAAATTAAATATAGGTCACAGATTTGAGAAAGAACAAGAGTAGTTTATGGGAGGACTTAGTGCAAGGAAATGAAAGTGGAGAATGATGTAATTATAATTAAAATATTATTAAAATAATTGTGTTATTACTGTTAAAGATTTTCCTTTGAATCTCCATGTGTATTTTTATGGATTATTGTTTCCTCGGTGCAAGATGTCTTTGCTCTTATGAAATTTAATCTAACATCCAAATTTAATGGCATATTCATCTCATAATGAAAATAAACTGAAATCATTAAAAGATGCTCATTATATGTCTCTTATTAAAAATATCACTTAAATGTCCATTTTTATACATTTTCAGATATCTTTTCAAGCCCGCTATTAATATAATTTCTACTGAAAATGAATTTAGGAGAATACACATAACAGATCTAGTGCTTGAGGGCTTGAGGGCAGTATGCTTCCAATTGGTCTATCCCTGTAATTATGAGCAAATAATTCTTTAGTATTTCAAAAGAGTGTTAATTCTTAAGGGTTATTTTATTTTATTAACTCCACAATTGGTCTACTTTAAGTGTTTTGCAGACTGTTGTCACCAAAAATAATTCTGTGAGCTATTACAGTAATATTGAAAAGTCTGGCTTAATGCAAAACAATCACAGGATAATATGTATCTCAAGTCTTCAGAGCAGCGTATATTTAACTCACAAATTCTGAAGTCATTCCACTTCAGAAACACCAATCTTTTATGGACAACACCACTCTAAATATTTGTAGACATTCATTAGTGTATGTTAATGGTAAACATAACAATGGGTTTCATTATTAAATTTCAAGCATGTGTATAACATAATTTGCTTGTATTTCCTCCTTGATGACATTTTGAAACCACAACTCCCACTGGTTATTTTTGTCTTCTGTTTTCATGTCTTTTTAAGGACTACATGATAAATGAAAGAAAACATGCAATATTTTTCTTTATTTTCTTTATTTTATTAAAAATGGATGTTTTCTCTTAGTGTCTGATTTATTTCACATACTATGATGATCCGCAGGTCTATTTTTTTTTTTTTTTGGTGTGGAGTATTATATCATTCCTCTTTACATTGCCAAAACTCTGTGCTACAAATGTACCACCTTTTCTTCCTCCAGTCATAACTATATAACA
>CABHPQ010164498.1:0-12295 GCA_902168405.1 Peromyscus aztecus
TAATCACTGAGCCATCTCTCTAGCACCTCCATCTTATTGTTTTGAGACAGGGTCTCTCACTGACCCTGGAGCTGAATGGTCAGGTTAGACTGGATGGCCAGCAAGCCACAGGGTTCCTCTCATCTCTGCCTCCTTCATACTAGATTACAAACACAGCCATGCTTGGTGTTTTTACATGGGTACTAAGGATCTTTCAAGCCACTACATTTTTTTTTGCATGTCAGCAAAATACTATTAATAGCTATCATTGTAGTATTAATACTATCATTAATAGTATCATTCAGTATACACTGAAATGTATTGGATTTTTATTCTTGGTTCCCATCTTAGAGCTCTTAAAACCCCTGAAATTTCCTGATTAAAGTATAATTGTTGTAGAATACTATTTTAAAATGTGTTACATTTGTTTATGTTGTGGAATATTTGTTTAAGGATGCAAAGATGTGTTGCATTCTTTTATGTTGCATTTGTTTAACTCTGTAAAGCTGTGTTCCTGTGCCTGTCTAAAACACCTGGTGGTCTAAGAAAGAGCTGAACGGCCAATAGCAAGGCAGGAGAAAAGATAGGCGGGGTTAGCAGACAGAATAAGTAGAAGGAGAAATCTAGGCAGAAAGGAGGAAGAAAGAGCAAGAGAACAAGGAGAGAAGGACGCCAGGGGCCAGCTACCCAGCCAGCCATGGAGTAAGAGTAAAAATAAGATACACAGAAGTAAGAAAAGGAAAAAGCCCAGAGGCAAAAGGTAGATAGAAGAATTTAGGTTAAGAAAAGCTAGCAAGAGACAAGCTAAGCTAAGGCCAGGCATTTATAATTAAGAATTAGCCTTAGTGTGTGATTTATTTGGGAGCTGGGTGGCAGGCCCCCCAAAAGAGAAAACACAACCAACAACACGTGATCATTTTTATCTCTCATGATAAACCCCTTTGGGAGCTTCCAGGTTTGTACTAAGATTAGAATAGGGTGAGGCTCCTGGGCAGCTTGGGGTCCAGTCACCAGAAAGAGCAAGGGACAGAGGATTGGAACTTTTGGCCTGCCTACTGACCCCTGGGATGGGAACTGGAGAGCAAACTCTGAAAGCATTTTTAAAATTACTTTTAAAATGTTTATGTGTGCTTTTTCCTGCAGAGATGTCTGCGCCATGTGCACAGAGTGCCCAAGGGTCCTGTAGAACTGGATTTACAGACGCTTGAGAGACCCCATGTGGTTGCTGGGAGTCGAACCTGGGGCCACTGGAAGAGCAGCCAGTGCTCTTAACCACTAAGCTATCTCTCCAGCCCCATGTAAACAATTTTTTTTTTGGGGGGGGTAAGGGGACCAGAGTTTATTGCTGTGTAGCCTAGACTGGCCTCTAACGTGTGATCCTTTGTGAGGCCTCAGAAGATTATCTGGAAGAGTGGCCCAGAGTTTAGAAGACAGCATGTATTTCTCCATAAGTCCAGCTTAATGTTCATTGTTTCTGTTAGTCCCTTTCAGCAGGAAAGGCTTGGATTTTGTTTGTTTTCTTGAGACAGGGCTGCTTGTAGTTCAGGCTGGTCTTGCACTTCTGATGTAGCCAAGGCTGACCTTGAATTCCTGATTCTCCTGGCTTCCCCTCTACAGTGCTGGGATCACAGGTGAGTTCCATCACACCCAATTCATCTTACACATCTCTTTTCCAGTTTGGCAGATGCCGAGGAACCTTATTAGAATGCAGTTGCTGCAAGCCGCAGGAAAATGTAATGGAATTCAGTTGCTATCACAAAAGCTACTACTTGGAAAGGTCAAGGACTTTCCTGAAGGTCAAGTCGTGGTTTAATAAGTCTTGGTGATATTTTAGCTTTTGTATATAAATTAATTGATTCCTGTGATGATTCCTTGTATGCTACGTATGCTCCCAAGAACTCATAACTGTATTTTATCTGAAATACCTATCAAGCATCCAAGGCCAAATGATCTTCTGAATTAAGGCAAATTAAGCTCAGACCCTGCTTTCTTACACAGCCTTAGTGGTATTTATACTAACATTATAGACTCCTAACATTTACCTCACCACCTCTAGGAGTGTAGTTTGAGCACACAAATTCCCCTTTTCTGATATATTAACTGATTTTAGCTCTTAATTGACCTCCTCCTTACCTCTCCCCTTTGGGGTTGTAAAAGAAAGCCTGGTGGTCACTGCCCCAGGAAAACTCTTGTCTGCCTTTGTGACCCTGAAAGAATTCAAGCCTGGTGACCTTGCTTTAGCTAGAGCACTGCTATTGCATGGGTATATAACTGTAAACCTCAGAGACTTGAGGAGGATTGTGACTGGAGAACTAGATGGAGAGCTAGAAGAATGAGATGGAAGATGAGGAAGAGCCGGATGGGGAAGAACGAGATGAGAAAGATCAAGATGGGACAGAACTAAGATGAGAGAATTAAGATAGAACTTAGAGGGGACAGAAGATAAATGTAGAGAAATCAGGCAAGAAAGGAGCTAGGCACGAGAGCAGAACTGAAGCTGTGTAGATAGAATTTTACCCCAGAGGAATAAAATAGACAGACTAAAGAGCTTGGTGTACTTAGATTCTTTTTCGGTGTACTTAGATTCTTTTTCCGAAAACAATTCTTGCTGTTCATAGCTTCTCTTCTGGGCCCCTGGGAAAAAGATTATTAAGGCTGGACCACAATAATTTTCAAGAACTGCCCATGAGAATGTAGGGCAGGAGTCTGTTATAGGCACCTGCAAAACACCAAACACAGGACATCAATTAGATGCAGGCTTGCTCTTGGGAGTCATTTTGTTAAGGTGCAGACAGGCTGTGAGAGCAGATTTAAGCTAAACATTTTCAGAAGAAGGAAAGTCAGCAAAATACCAGAGGTTGTTCCAGTGGGATGCCATGGCCTGCACTCCTACAATTATTTACCCCCTGGTTGTACATTAGCATAATCTTAGGTTCTAAGATTGTCCAACCGTGCATGACAGATGTTCCTTGGATAGATGTCTTCACTATCAAAGCTTCCTTAGGTGGAGGTAAGGTGAGATGGGTGGTGAGAGGACTGAGCTGTTGCAGGATATTTGATCACACTGTGAACCCCAAGCTGGTGTTGTTTACTAGAAAAACCTGCTTCTAACTGGTGTGGCTCAGCCCTAGCACACACCTTGAATCCGAGGTTTTCTGCTTGAATATTGTAAAACAGGATTAAATAAAATCAACCATAAGTCAATGCCGAAGGCTGTGGGAGTATAAAGCGGGTGACAAGAAGCGCTTGACAAGTTGACCGACCAGATGTGTAACTCCCTGATGGGGAGCTCCGCCTGGCAAAGCCGTGGGGTCCCTGGCTGTGGAAACCGCTTGTCCTGTCTGTAACCTTCTCGGGTGCCACTGCTGTGCCTCCCTAAAAAGGACAGCTGTGGGGTGCTTTCCATAGCCCTTCGGCGGTGTGTGTTTACATCTTTGGGCACATATATAGCTGTGGGTGTTCAGGAAGATGATTTCTGTTTAATCTCTATAATTTTGATGTATAGAAATAATACTGTAATATTTTATATTACTCAGACTGACATAGGATTCTCAGTCTCAAAGACAGCATTTGATACATTTTGCAAAGACCTTAGAACTAGTCCAAAACAGACTAGGCTGCCTCTACAGAGACTCCACAAAGACTGATTCCCAGGTGCTGTCTATTGCTAAATCAAGGCCAGGCTGTCTACATCAAGACAGAGTCCTGGCAGTAGCTCTCTTTCTGCACCTACCCTGACGAGCAGAAAGGTTCCGCCAGCTGTTTAATGTCTGGGACTCCTCACCAACTTAGAGCTATATGTGCATGGGTCAGTGTGACATTACTAGCCTAAGAGGAACTACGTGACTTATCCTGTGTTTTGAGAATGGGTAGGGCCCTGAAAATGTAACTTCTAATTGTCCAGATTTTGGCTGTCGAACAGAGCAGAAGTGATGTAGAGAGAGGGGCTGAGGAGGAGCAGCCAAGGAGAGCAGGGCAACAGAGGTGTAGAGAGACAGAGCAGGGGAAAGGTGTAGAGAGAGATGTGGAGGCAGAGGAAGTAAACTAGAGAAGCTGCTGAGCAGAGGAGGAGGGTGAAGAGCTAATGAGGAAGCTGTGAAGAGATTTTTCAGAGAGAATTTTTCAAGCTGAAGTAAAGAGAAAGTTACCATCAGAAAGTGTTTATGTTTATTTTTCCCCTCAGATAGAAAAGGTCTAGCCCTCAGATAAGAATTTTTCCTAAACCCTCGCGACTCTGAGGTCCTCTTTTTGCTACCCTGGGGCAGATTGGGAGCTGGTCTCTCAGTCTGTGATAGGTCAAGAGGCAGAGCAAGCCACCAGTTGACAGGGAAAAAAACCAGAGTGTAAGAGGAAGTCAGGAGAATGAAGAGACACACAGGAAGTGGAAGGGAGGTACCTCCCGTTGGAGGAGTTTTTGTTTCAGATGGTGTAGGAGAAAGTCTCTTTCTGGGATGGCAGAGGAGGAGCAGCTGGGTATTTTCTCTGCCTCTCTGAGCTAACAGGTTTTCACCCCAGCATCTGGCTCCTGAGTCTTTATTGATAAAATAGAATGCTAGGGACTTAGTTAAAAACAACATTTAGACATATAGCAGAGGATGATTTTCTTGCCCGCACCTCTGTGACTCCATCCATGGATTGAGTGCTGGGGGCGAACCCAGGGCTCTGGGCTTGCTTAGTAGGCAGGGATTGTAATGACTGAGTCCCACGCCAGCCCTACTCCACTTCTCTGGAGCTACTGAGACAGGAGGACAAGAGATGCCATCTTGCTGCTCCTCTGTGCACAGAGAGAATGGAAAAACAACATACCCATGCATGTAGTATTTTTTTGGCCAATAAGGTAAACACTGCTCTTGAGTCTTTTCTGTGGCCTTGTACTGCTAACAGGAATAGCTTCTTATGCTAAAGGCTCTTTCTTGGGCCCTGCTTCTTATCAGCAGTGGCCCAGCACTAGATCATTTAAGTGGAGTTGAGAAGTATAGTGAGAAATGGCATCACCTGATACAGTATGCTGTCACAGTATGCTCAGCGCAGCTGTGCTCAGGGCAGCTGTGCAGGGTGTGTTAAAGTTAGGAAAATGTGTTTCTTTCTCTGTATGGATTTAGAGTGTGCCTTTTCTGAGAATTCATCTCTGGTGTGTGTGTGTGTTTGATCTGGTAGGTAATCAACATGTGAGCAAGAAAAATAAGGAAGTCTGTTTTTATGCCAGTCTATTCCTAATGAAGACCAGGCTGAGAACACTGAACAACATCCAACTAAAGTCCCTTTTAATATTATCAAGGACTGCTATATTTGATTAGACAGGAACTAAAAATTTCTGTCTTGGGCAGGGTGGTGGTGGCATATGCTTTTAATCTCAGCACCCAGGAGGCAGAGGCAGGCAGATCTCTGAGTTCAAGGCCAGTCTGGTCTACAGAGTGAGTCTTAGGAAGGCTCAAAAGCTATACAGAGAAACCCTTTCTTGAAAAAAACAAAAACAAAAAACTCCAAAGAAAAACATAAACTGTAAGTGATTACCTAGGAAAATATTTATAAAACATATATAAAATGTATACAGAAGGCTAACTTCTCTATACTATAAAGAACTCATACACACCACAAAGAAATTTGAGCCTAGCCACCAAACCACTGCGGAGGACTCCACAGCACCCTCTGAGTATCATTCATTCTTACACTGTGTGTCTGTCTGCTGATGCTCTCCCAGCCCTCCTGAAGGCTGGTTCCACCAAGAACAAGGAATCCTAACTTGTGTCCACTGATTAGAACCTCTGCTCTTTCCGTCCCTTTGCCTGCTTCCTGCTCACACTGAGGAGGTTATCCATATAAGAATTCAGGCCTGGAGAGAGGGTTCAGTGGTTAAGACCACTTGTTGCTCTTGAAGAGGGTCCAAGTTTCACTCACAGCACCCATATGGTGGCCCATACCTTCCATAACTCCAATAACTTCCAGACACTCTCTTCTGACCTCCCTGGATACCAGGTACAAAAGTGCTTATATTCAGCTTAAACAGTTGTACACATAAAATACAAATTTTGTTAAACCGAGGGGTGGGGGGTGAGGGGGGATCTAACAGAGTCATAGCAGAAGGATCCTTACTGCTACATCCAAGGGGTCACTGAGAGTCATGAAAAGAAACTTCGAGGGCTTTAAGATGAGATGTGCCTGCAATGGGGCTGTAAAACTGAGCAGTCAGAGTATGGAGAAGTGATTCAGCCATAGTGTGACCAGCACAGGACCCAAACCAAGTTCTCCTGTGAGGGCACTGGCCAAAGGTCCTTGTTCATACACACAATGCACATAACACCCACATGCAACATACACATAGATGAAAAAAACCCCACTTATTTAAAGATAGAACAAGATGCATCTCACCCAGGTAAACAAAATAGGGAGCGATGATGCTGCCCACCCGAGAGGCCATGGAGGTGATGCCCACAGCCATGTTCCTGACCAGGGTTGGGTAGAGCTCTGCAGTGAAGACATACAGCATGGAGAAGGCAGAGGTGATCCCAAATTTCCCTAGCATCACCAGGCCGATGGACACCAAGTTATAATCTGGAAAAGAGCTTTATTTCAGACAGGGTGTTTCTAGACTCGATACTGAATTTAGTTACTTTATATCCTTTTTTGCTGCAATGTGGTGGTCCCCTCATAAAGTACTGCTAGACAAGACTGTCTTCAAATATCCTAATCACCAGTGGTTGAAGATAAAAGGCGATGGGTGGCCTTGGACTTCGAGCTACTCTTATTTTGAATTATTAATGCATACTGTGACCTCTGTCCGCTTGTCTTATTTGCTACAACAGGTTCATGGTGAATTGTTAGATGTTAATACAGTTAAGCTTAATCTTTAAAGAGAGGGGACAGTCTTTCCTTTTCTGTTTTTAATTATTAAGAAGTCTAGGTCTAGTAGGGCTCAGTGGTGCATGCTTAAAAAAATTCTTTTTCCCTTTTTTTTCCATATGGTGTGCACATGTACATGCTGTTTGCATGATTTTGTATGTGTGTAGTCATGCAAGGCTAGAGTTACAGGTGAATCATGCCTGCCCAGCATTTATGTGGGTTCTGGGAGCTGAACTCTGGTCTTTATGAGCTTTAACCACTGAGCCAACCCCCAGCTCCTGGTGCATGCTAATAATCTCAGCTATTAATATTTCACTGGCTGAAGTAGGAGGATCACAAATTCAAGGCTAGCCTGGGCTATGTAATGAGTTCAAGATCAGACTGGGTCACTTAGCAAGATCTTGCCTCCAAAAATAAACAGAGGGCTGGGGATACAGTTCACTGGTAGATTTCTTGATTAGTGCAAGACCCTGGATTTAAAGCTGCAAGGGTTAAAAAGTTAAAGAGAGACAAAAGAAGCATTGTTCTTTGCATATTACAATGTATCAATAATATACCAGCCCGTATTTTAACCATAGGAGAAAGTTAGTCACACTAGAAAAGGGAAATATGTCCCCATTTGTGTTATTTTTGCCTTTGGAGTTTTTTGTTATTGTTTAGTCTAATTGGACTACTCCTACAGTTAATAGTTGTTTATTTATTTCTGCGGGCAAGTGTGTGTCAGGGCAAGTGTGTGGTGAGAGGAAGAAATGCTGAAATCAGTCCTCTTCTTCCTCCACGGGAAGGATGGAAGTCAGTTCACAACCTTTCATAAGCCAGGGTTTGATACTAGTAGCTATGGTTCTCCTAGATAATTTTAATGTTGTAACCATCCTGATTTAAAAGAAATTTTTTATTGTTACTCAACACAAACTTTATTTCTAGGGTACAGTATGACATTTCATTGCATCCCTACAACATGCAATGATTAGTTGGCCTTTTGAAGATGACTGGGAGGGAGTTATCATAGGATTAAATAAAGACATGTTTTGAAATTCTTTTGTGTTATATGTGCACACTGCATGTGTATGCAGGTGGGTGTGCACATGTGTGTGCACATGTGTGTGCATGCGTGTGGAGGCCTGAGGATCACGGGTGTCACTCCTCCTTGGGTACCATCCATCGAGACAGGGTTTCTCTGTGTAGTTTTGGACCCTGTCCTGGAACTCGCTCTGTAGACCAGGCTGGCCTCGAACTCACAGAGATCCTCCTGCCTCTGCCTCCCGAGTGCTGGGATTAAAGGCATGTGCCACCACCGCCCGGCTCCATGCACTGTTTTTGAGAGACAGGGTCTCTCTTTAGTCTGGATCTCATCAAGATGGCTAGGCTGGTGGACAGGGAGCCCCAGGAGTTTGCCCGTCTCTGCCTCTCCTTAACTAGAATTGTAAGTGTCCAGTACCATACCCGGGTCATTTTATATGGGTTCTGGAGGTCACACTCAGGCCCTTGTGCTGGCAAAGTGCAAGCGCTTTAACCAAGATTGAGCTGTCACCTCAGCCTCCTAGTTCACACTTGTAAACAAATTGCAAGAACGTATGTAAGTTGTGCTTGAGGCCAGGCCCAGCCCACGAATGACCTTAAGTGTGGGTGTTTGACAGGACTACTACTTAAACACTCAAAAAGCCAGCGTGGTCTCTAAAAGAACTGTAGCTACCAACCAGATTGTATGTGCCTGGAGGAAAGAGCCTGCCCATTCAGTGTGTCCGTTCCTGGGAGGATCCTGGTTCCCCAGCTCTCACCTGTTTATTAGAGACAAAATATAGTCAGGACATCTGTGTCCCTAAGGTTGTCAAGTAGTCAGAGGGGAAGGCAAGGGTCCTGCACCACCTGTGGAATGTCTCTGTGACTTCCAACAGCTTCTCAGGTCAGCAACCACCCCAACCATTCTAGGGTGCTAAGCACACTTGTCTTTCTTTGAATGCTCAAACGCATCTAAAAAATCAATTTAATTTATAATGTTTTTTTCTTGTTGTTAATTTGTATTTTGTTTTTGTTTTAAATCTGTCAGGGGATATGAATGCAAGTGCAACATGGTGCCTGGGTAGGGATCAGAGGACCACCGTGTGTCCTGGTCCTCACCTCCCACCTCATTTGAAACAGAATCTTTTCTTCAACACTGTACATGCCAGGCTAGGTGGCCTGTGAGTTTCTGTGGATTCTCCTGTCTTTGCCTTCATCTTGCTCTGTGTTCTTCATCTTGTTCTGTGTGTTCTGCAGATCTGAATTCAGGCACTCACACTTGCATGGCATGCAGATAATTGCATGTGGAGGGGAGGAGGATTGGAGCAAGTATCACAGCCAACAGAGAAACGAACCACAAGAGGCAAGAAGGAAAACTCAGTTTGGCCCAACTTCGTAGATACTGGTTTAAATTTTTATAGAGTCTGATGCCAGGCTGTTTATTGTAATCATATTTATATGCAGTACAGTTTGGACAGAGTTTCCTGGTATGTTGCAGAATATTTGTTTACACTGTAAAGATGTGTCTCTGCCTAAGGTACCTTCTGATTGCTTTAATAAAAAGATAAATGGCCAATAATTAAGCAGGAGAGAATAGGCTGGACTTCCAGGCAGAGAGAGAGAGAAACTGGGAGGAGGAATCTAGGCACACAGATTTGCCAGTGAGACACAGAGAGAAAACAGGAGGTGTGGGATGGAAGAGAGGAAATGCCACATGGCAGAATGCAGATTAATATAAATGGGTTAATTTAAGTTATAAGAGCTACATGAGAACAAGTCTAAGCTAAGGCCGAGCTTTCATAATTAATAATAAGTCTCTGTGTCGTTATTTGTGAGCTCGCAGCCCAAAGAAAAATCTGACAAATGTGGCATCCCACATGGAGCTTGAATATCCAAACATTGGGCCCGAGAAAATTAAGAAAAGTTCTGGACAAGGAGCCAGACTTGGCTTCCTATTTCTACAGTCTCTCAGGAGGACTGTTGTACCAATGTGCAGCTCCTGGCTGCTGTCTGCTGGCTGGAGCCAGTCGCCAGGTAGAACTACGCAGTGGATGGACTAGTCTTTTAAGGCTTGGCTCATGCAATCAGAGAGCACTGTAGATGTGCAGAAAGCTGGGTCCCCACACAAAACCTCTAAAAAGGTACAATATGCCTAAAAAGGTGCTTAGATGCTGAAGAACGAAATGAATATGGGTATAGATGGTCATAGAAGAAAATAAATGCTTAAAAGTAATAAAGTAAATCTTTAAAAAAAAGAGTAAAGTAATAAAAAATATAAGCCATATAAGGATGGGAAATACACAAGGTGCATGGATCTTGTATGTTACTTTGTTGACTTTGAATTTTTTTTTTTTTTTGGTTTTTTTGAGTCAGGGTTTCTGTGTGTAGTTTTGCGCCTTTCCTGGAGCTCACTTGGTAGCCCAGGCTGGCCTTGAACTCACAGAGATCCGCCTGGCTCTGCCTCCCGAGTGCTGGGATTAAAGGCGTGCGCCACCAACGCCCGGCTGACTTTGAATTTTTGAATGCTGATGAGCGAATGGCAGCTGCTGAGAGATACTGGATTGTGGATGACACTGCTGAATTAAATCAGCTTATATACTTTAGGGATGTCTTGGCTTCAGAATGGAAGTCGGGAAATGTGTTACATTGGGGGAGAGGTTGTGCTTTTGTTCCCACAGGAAATGAAAAGCTATGGTGTGGTAATATTTTATTTGTGCCGAAATGTGGTGATATTCTACTTGTATATTAATAAATAAAGTTTGCCTGGAGATCAGAGGAAATAGCAAGCCATTTAAAGTAATCACAAAAGTCAGGCAGTGGTAGCATATGCCCTTAATCCTGTCACTTAGCAGGCAGGATCTCTGTGTGTTCAAAGCCATACTAAGGAACAGAGCCAAGCGTGGTGACACACGCCTTTAATCCTAGTACCAACCATAGAGATCTGGAGGTCTGTATGGACAAGGCAGAGACAAGGAAGTGAGGTAGCTGGGCTAAGATAGCCAATGAGAGGGCAGAACAGCAAGGCAATAAAAGCCTGGGTAGATAGGAAGTCGTGGCATTTGGAAGCTGCAGAGCTGGTGAAGTAATGTTGGCTGGTGGTTATTCCTATTTCCCTGATCTCTAAGGCTTTCACCCATATATTTGGCTCTGTGTTTTTATTTAATAATACCATTTAGAAATTCGTCTACACTATGGATTCCTTCAAAATTAATAAAGATCAGATTTGACAGTGTGTGTGTGTGTGGGGGGGTGGGGAACGATGGACCGCCTGAGGATCTTGGCAGCAGACATGAGGGAGGAAGCCAGAAAGACGACAGGACAGATGATGTGTATGCTGATCCCTCTGAATGGGAACAGCTCTAAGACTGGATGAGACAGGATAAATCTTGTTGGTTACAGAGTCCTCATGGCTTAATATATTACAGTTTGGATATGCATTCCAAATGGATTTATAAAGTTGACAGATGCCTTTTACCTACTTAAATATAAAACTAAATTATCTTTAGCTGACTTGGGCACACCGTACATTCCATACTTGTGTTAATGAAGATATATATGTTGCCTTTAAAAGTCTGTGTGTTTTCAGAAAGAAAGGACCAGACAACAATAAAGACAAGTAGCCCAGGTTTCCCAGTGATCTATGGGAGCAAAGACCTTTGTGCTCCCTACAGTTTATCTACCAAGCTATCCCCTGAGCTCCTAATTTGTGTTCCTCTGACTCTTAGCTACTCTCCTGGCTTAGTCTTATTTTCTTTGCCAGGTTATGCTTAGAAATGTCCTCTTTTTCTTTTCTCCTTCCTTCCTTTATTCTCCCTTCTTCCGCTCTTTCTTGCCCTCCCTTTTTTCCTCCTCCCCTCCTTGGTTTTTCTCTCCCCGCTTTTCTTCAGGGCCCCATGTAGCTCAGGCTGGCCTCAATCTTACCATGTAGTAGAAGATGACATTGAACTGCTGGTCCTCTATCTCCATGTGGTTTTTTCCTTCTTTTCTGAAGGGTCTAGGTCATTAATGACCTTGGCTTTCACACATTTGATCAGTTTGGCATTGCAGAGATTTCCGCGTAGTTCATGTATGGCCTCCTTCCTCACTGCTGACCCTGCCCTCTAACACATATGTGTACTTCTATCTGTGACCATTCACTGCCTAGCCTTTTAATGGGAATTTGGGGCATTAAAAAAAAATCCCAGACCACCTGCAGTGGTTTTGTATAGGTGCCCCTCCCATCCTCAGCCTACCTACCTTAGGGTTATGGATCTGTGCTTTCAAATTGCCTTGATGTTTGGGGCAACATCTCAAGCTGACCTGGTTATTTTGGTCACTTGGTGGAGCCTGGTGAGGTTGTACACTACAGTCTCTGTAGATTTTCTTCAGATGTAACGGGTGGGGTATTGTTGGAGTCTGCCTCATTCTAAGCAGGCAGCAAATATATAGCTGTCCAACCATAGCCATTCCCCACCCTGGTCTCCTGGCTGATGCTTTT
>CABHPQ010164499.1:0-25227 GCA_902168405.1 Peromyscus aztecus
GCACGGTCCCTGACTTCTGTGGGCCATGCCTGGTACTAGGCTTTGGGGACACAATACTGAGTAAGCAAGGAGACTCTGCCCTCCACAAAGACAGGGCCCTGCACATGACACACCCTCCGTGCCTTGTCCAAAGGACCTGAGCATGATGGGGCTATCTAAATCACTGCCAGCATGCAAAGGCTGAGCAGTGGGCATAGAGCCTGCCTCAGAGAATGCCAGGGTAGCTTGGGTGAATGTGGACCCCCTCAGGCTTATACCTAAGGACATTCCTGACACTCCAACCCAGTTCTGACACTCGAGCTTTAGCGCAGTCTGGTGGTGGAGGCTAGCCCCTCTGGCCATACTGCATGCTACAGCCTGGATCTCCCAGCCTCTGGTGCCTCTGCTTGATCTGGCCCCAGATTTGGAAAGGATTTGAGCACAGCCCTAACAGGGAAGATGACGGGAAATGCTTGCAGAAAGGACTTGGCACCGTGGCAGCAGAGAGCCTTTGCTTATGTGCCAATGAGCTGGGTAGATCCACTTTACAAGACAGGGCCCTGGTCTCAGAGAGCTGTCCTTGCTGGGCCACTTGCAGCCTATTCTGGTGACTGTATACATGTTTGTGTCAGGAGGCTCTTCAGAGGTCACGATGTGACTGCAGCTTGCTTCACAGTACTTGGCTCCTCCTATTTTTTGTTTGTTTGCTTTTGTTTTGTTCTGTTTCTGTTTTTGTTTTTTCATCCAAAAGAGGGGCCTGTGGCCCTCAGCATAGCAAGATTGGCCAGGTAGGTCTCCATGGGCTCTTGGCAGGAAGTGTGTCCCACCTCTGCTTCCCTGACCATCACACCACTGAGCACTGTCACCATGGCAGCAGAGCCTTTGAGAGCCCACCACAGGACTCAGTTGCCACCTCTATTCCTAGGTTGGAAACAACATCAGCAGCCCAGGGACATGACTGTACACTGTGCGAACACTGTGTGTAGACAGAGCCCACAGACAACACCCCAGCCTCCTAACAAGTCTGCATGCCATTCCTTGTATTTCTGTCTTCTAGGTAACACATTTGGATCAGAGAGGTAAAACAATTTGTGCAGGCCATAGAACAGGGACCTGGCCTAACCAGGATTCAAGGCAGGAATGACAAATTCTGAAATTAGCTCCTATTTGTTCTGAGACAATACGTTCCATTGGCCTTGAAAAGCTGGGATCCCATTTTACAGATGAGGACAAGTGAGGAGAAGGTGAGCTCAGTACCATGTCTGAGGCTGCAGAGCGAGCGAATGAGCACCATGGTCTGCATGCTCTGGGTCTCCTGGGTAGAGAGAGACAGGATACTCCAGCAGAGCCCAGGCTGACAGGAACGGCCCCTGTGCTCTGCTCCTCCTCAGGATGGGGATCTGGCTGGGGCCTTCCCGTAATTAGTAGACTCTTGTTAAGACCTAGTCGCGCCGCACTTGGGCCAGCGCTTGTTTTCGTTCCCGTGCGGAGGCCCTCGCAGGAAGGCCAGACCCATGTGCGCAGCCCCATAAATCCAGTCGGCGTCGCTCATTACAACGTTCCGCTTCAGGACTCCGCCAGCCTCAGCCTGCGAGGGCTTCTCAGGCCACAGGCTCTCTGTGCTGCTCACAGGCTCAGACATGAGCTCATCCGGCACGCAGCGTGTGAGGAAGTGGCCGGGCGGCACTCTGGAAACACGGGGACAATGTGCCTATTAAGGCCTTTTCAGCTCCCGCCCCACAGAGCAGGACCACCCCACTCTGCACCCTGCCCAACTCAGGGTAGTGCTTCGGGAAGCCATTTCACGGAGATGCGCCCAGGGGTGTGGCCTGTGCTCTCAGCAAATGTCACAGAGAGTCAGAGACAACACAGTGGCAGAGATCAGGGCTCAGAAATGGAAAGCCTCCAAAGCTGCCCTGATTCTCGGGGGACTGGCCCACTCTGCAGGTCATCAGCTCCTCGAAGCCACCATCGCCATGGCTACAAACAGGAAGCTCTTTCCCACCTTGGCCACTCATCACCAGGGGACCCTGCAATAAACAGATGACTGGACAAGGACACATGTCTCCTCACTGGGAAGCCTGGGAAGGTGGATGGACACAGAGGAGCCCCAAGTAAGAGGGATGGGGGCCTGTGGTCTGTGACCTCTAGTCCCCGTGTCCTGGCTTTGCTGCAGGGGAGGCCTGGCTGATCTTTCGGTTTGTGTTCCAAGGAACTCCTAGGAGAGTGAAGACTTAAGCCACCACTGTGAGATCTTGTGAAAAGTCACCTCCCCTCTTGTTGAGGGTTGGTGGTCCAGTGCTGGTCACAAATGGCCTAGAAGTAAGAACTGCTTTCATTCCTTAATCACCACATAGGGTAGAAGCTGTGTGCTGGTCAGGGCTCACACCCAGACTAGCCATGACCAGGTTTTGGGGAGCAGCTACCTCATCCATGTGGTTATTCCAACCATGGGCTAATTAGGAGCCACCTTTATTGTATGATGCCAAAGGGACTGAACACTTTGGAGCCCCTCTCCAGGTGAAACTGTCATAGCTCAGAGCAGCCAAGCAATATCCAGCTTGAAAAAGAACATTCTAAAATAATATTGGCTAATACGGCAGATGCTAATTACATGTGGTTAAATTTAAACTAATTAAGATTAAATGAAGTCACTAATTGATTTCCTCCCCCACGGTGGTCACATTTCAAGCATGTGATGGCCACGCATAGTCAGTGGGTGCCACGGTTTGATGGCACTGAGGACAGAGCATCTCTGGTGTGACAGAGTTATACTGAGCAGCTCCATTCTAGAACACCAAGTCCATAGCGCCTACCAGAATAACGTCCTGAGTTTTCTGTGTCATTTGATTCCGAAAATGGAACAAATGTCCTAGTCAGGGCATCTCCATGAGCAAATGATGCTGAGCCACTAAACGTGACAATAGTGAGAACCAGAACAGAGGAAACAGCAGTGCTCACACAACAAACATTACTGTGCTCCAGGAACACAGAAGTGCCTGACACCCACCATCACGTCGAACTCCTGAAAAGGGCTTCCCTGTTAGTGACACACCTCTACTGTCCAGACCCAGGAGGCCACAGGACCCAGGTGGAGTGGCCAAGCCAGGCCTGGCTGCAAAGCTGGCAGGCATTCTGAATGGATTTGCACAGTGTGAATGTCTTTCCTTCTCTGCATTATCCCACTCCTCTGGGAGCCAAGGTCCCCTCAAGTTCTTCATGTAGATGTCATCCGTGCCTTGGAGCTGTGAGGGGGCACCCTGAGTCAATGCTCGCCCAGGTCCCCCAGGTCCCCAGACGACCTGCTCCTCTGCAGTCCACCTGGGTCAGTCCCCATGCAGAGATGGTAGACTCAGCTCTCTGCTACAGCCCTCTTCAGGGGTCAGGTTCCTGGAGCTGGGAGGAGCACAAAGTTTCAGGTGATGCCCAGTGCATGTGTCTGAGGTTAGGGGTGCCTCATGTTTTGTTTCAAGCCACAACCAGGGCACACAGCAGGGAAGAAGGCAGGGCAGGGGCCTGGCCAGACTCTCTAAGGACCGACTCTCTAAGGACCCAGTGCCTCAATTTGTTAGCCATCTTCAGCTGTTTACTAAGCAGAGTGAGTGCTATTCACTGGCTTCAGGGCCATGTATGCCTGGTAGTCCTGAGGAGACTGTCAGCGGTCACTTCCTCTGGGCCACAGAAACCTCCTCCACTCCAGCTCCCTTCCTCTGACTTGATTGTCTCCTTGTAACAAACTCGAGTCCAGCACTCAGAGAAGTGACCACTCCCAAGATGACAGGTGGAGAAACTAAGGCTGGAAGAGCTCTGGCAGTTGCCAACCCTCTGTACTACCTTGGGGCTCGTCACCTGCTCCCTCAGCTGTCAAAGAGCAAGGCACCTGGTGCCCTATGACTCCCAAAGCCAAACAAGGAGCCCTCTTCTCCATTCCAGGCCTCTCAGTGTCCCTTCTTACTATAGGCCGCCCGGGGATCCCAGTCACCCGGCAGGATGATTGCTGAGGACTGTCGCTCTGTTAGAAGACATTTCCTCTCCCACAGACACCGGCTTGTTTAGCAACCCAGAACCACTGGCCCTGTAATGGGTCCAGGAAATAGTCCTGGACCACAGAGCTCCCACGCACACCCAGGGAGTCACCAAGGACTCACCAGGAACAGCCTGCCAGCCTCGGGGCAGTCTCCCAGCTGGGCTCCTCTGGCCACTGGCATGAACCCATTGTGATGGAAAGGCCCAGGCATGCACCCAGGCCCTGGCCTGAATCAGCACACTGGAACAGCTCACAGCTCTGCAAAGGGCAGAGGGAGGCACAGCACCTCCCCGAGGCCTCATCCTACATTTGTCTTGCGGAAGCCCTAGGACTCCGGTTTAAGAGCCTTTTTATAGACTCCTATAAAGGAGAAAGTGAACTTTTAACATGTTTGCACTCTACTAAGTCAATACACATAAAAAGGATAACAGCTGAGCTTCCTCTGCCCACTCACAGCCCAGCCAGCCAAGGGCAGTAGGTGCCATCAGTTCCTGTGGGCACCTCAAGGCAGCTCTTTGTCACCCCAGGCTGGAAGATGGCCTATACTTTGGAAAGTAGAGGGTGGGCACTGATGAAGTTGGAGGCCCTACCCTGGCTGGGTAAAAGTGGGGGGTTGGGTGATTCCTGCCCCCACTGAGCAAGACGGCCCCCCAGATGCATGGCTTTCATGACTTAAAGATGGAGAGGAGGGGAGAGCAGGAAGCTGTAAAGTTTTACTAGGAATTCTCCACCATCCTCCTTTGGCCCCAACACGCACGCTGCCCTTCCGTTTAAAGAGAGCTTCCTTTTTGCTTTGAACTTACCCCTTAACTCGAAGCAGCCCTGTGGCCGCCCTTCAGGTTGGGGGTCCACCTCCAAAGATGCTTGCCTACCTGCCTGAGAGGGACAGGGAGACTGCTTGGGGCACTGCTCACCTTAGGGAGAGTCCTGGAGATGCAACCTGCCTTCCTGGCAGCCCATCAGAGTCAAGGGAATCAGGATTTGATGCCTGAGACCTGGTAACACCTCAGGGGTGGGGTTGTAGCTCTTAGTGCAGAGTCATCCACTCGCTCATCCATCCTAGGCAGCTCCCATGTGCAAGTCACAAGAATGATGTCATCATGTCAGTGGTAGCCATGCTTGGCTTCCAGCCCTGTGCTCTACTGACTGTGATTTGGGGTATATTTCTTAGTTTCTCTGAGTCTGTAACTTACCTATACACAGAGACACACCCAGTCACTGTGAAATAGCTGTAAAGATTAAATGACATGATAGATGTGCCTGGAATGAAATGAGTCCTCAATACACAGTAGCTCAGAGTACCAATACCTCTCTAAGGAAGCGACATGGTTTAGGTCTTGTTCTCCAAAAGCCCACACACTGAGGGCTCCCCCAGCATTAGGTGGTTGGTAGTGGATGGTAATGTTAATGGGGGGGGGGGGGGGCAGTGGGAAGTCTTCGGGTCACTGGGGAGCAAGCTATAGTATCTTGGTCTCTTCCTCTCTTTTGTTCCCCAGTGTCCCCTGTGAGTAAGGGTTCTGCCCCACTGCGAGGCATTGGTTACACCAATGGAAAGGTTCCCTGGCTTGAGAAAGAGCCGGGCTCCTATGCAAATGAGAAAGTGCGGGGCAATCTTAGCTTGCATCACGATTTACTGCTGGTTCTCCTGAGGAGGCAGGGTCACTATGATGTTCTTAGGCCTCGAGGGAGTCAGTCTAATGCATGACTGCTTTTTCATCTGCTCCAGAAGATAAACACCCTCTTACCTGAGTAGTTAGCTGTACCAGCTCCCTAGAGGCCAGGGCATCCAAAGATGTCTGACTAGGGAGGGCCAGGGGTGGTAGGCATCCCAGACAGGGCCACCTAGCATCCCTCCTGCAAGCTAGCATCTCTCTGCTGTATCTCAATCTGGAAATCTCTGGGAAGCTGATATCCCTTTACAAATTCTAAGAATTATCTGCTAGTCATCTTTGTGAAATTCATATATCCTAAGGGAGTCTGTGAAAAAGTTTCATCTTGTTTCTGAATGAAGCAAAAACCCATCAATGTTAGCCATATAAACAAGCTGGGATAGGGACTGCAGAGATAGCCCAGGCAGTTAAGTTCTTACCCTACAAGCATAATCATCACCATCCACATAAAGAGCCACGTACAGTGGCTCACCTCTGCAAACCCAGTTCCCAGGGTGGGTGGAGACAGGTGGGTCACAGGAGTCCACTGGCCAGGCAGTCCAGCCAATCAGCAAACAGGTGGAAAGCAATAGAGTAAGACATCTCGTGTTGACCGTTGGCCTCCACACACATGTATGCATGTGCATATGTGCACACACAAATACAAGAAAAAAAAGTTAAAGGCTGAGTCCAGTCCCAAACCAGTGTCCAAGTCAGGCCTAAATGGAGTCACAGAGACTGTCTGGGGACAAGGAGGGAAACAGAGATGCAGAGGACAGAGTGATGCTCCTAAGCAGTCACCAGACTCCTGGCAATGCCAGGGAGGCAGGTGGCTTCTCAATCCCTCTGCTTTTCAGTTCTTTCCTCCCCCTCCTTGATAACAGCCCTGAAATTGGACTCAGTGGGTTATAAGAAAATAAGGATATGAAATTTGAAGAGTGGAAAGGATGAGGGTGGATCTGGGAAGAGTTAGAAAGAAGGCAGGGGTGAATGTGATGAAAATACATTGTACACATTTATGAAAATACCCAAAGAACTAATAAGAACTAACAAGATTGTGTGTGTGTGTGTGTGTGTGTGTGTGTGTGTGTGTGTGTGTGCGTGCGCGCGCGCGCGCGCCAGGGAAGATGAGCTCTGAGCTGGGCCTGGAATGAACTCCCTCTCTAGGGCTATACATGGAGACCAATACATCGTTTATTGAAGACAGCTGCAAGTCAGGTGGCTTTGTGAGTATTATCGTATCAGAGGAAACCTTGGGAGCTCCCATCTGGCTTCTCAATGACATGAGAGTCCAGGGCTCAAAGAGGAAGGGACAATTTCTGAATATATCAGCTAATTCTCTTCACAAAAAAGACCAGCTCACTTACCCCTTAGCTTGGCTCCCTACCACAGGGCCTGGTACAGATAGATGGATTCACAGGGAGCAGGTTGCTCTTCAAGCCCATTTGACTGAGGACGAGGAAGGCAAGGGAAGTCCGGCAAGCTGAGCCTCCTGGGCTTACAACAGCTGTGCTTGAGGGAAAAAACAAAAACTGCCACTCTGTGATGCAGGCTTGCTTCTGGGCCTCTCCTGGAAGCACAGGCCCTTGCTATCATTCCCAAGAGAACACTCAGCCTAAGCCCCAAACCAGGTCCACCAAGAAAGGGCATACCTGATTCTACCCAAGCTCCCTAACCCCTTCTCACTATTGGAATGGCCTTTGATAGTAGATACAAAAAAATCTCCCCCTTTTTCCATGCCTCTCCAAGGCTTCTCTGAAGATAATGGCCAACACAAATACCACACGAAAAATGAGACAAGGAACTTAACTCTCAGCTTTAGGATGGTAAGTATCTATTTGTGGGTGGTGGACCAAACTTCACAGAGCAACTTCCCAGACCAGGGTCATCCTTCCTAAGCCCAGGGACGTCACAGGGAAAGTGTTCCCTGCTGATAGTTGTTCCAGGATTTTGTTCCTCATAGCACCTTGCTCCCAGGTCCTGAGAAGGCTGGACAGGCTAGGGTCTCATTGGAGCTGGACCCATGCACAAATGGAGAAACTCTGGCCATGTGTGACTGACCAGTGCAGAAACAGTGTGGGTCTCAGAGCCGAGGGCTGGGCCTGGAAGCAAGGCTGAGGTGATTGCTCAGCTCATCAACAAGCATGGTTTGCTAATTTCTATTCAGAGAATCATCTGTTGTCTCCCTGGATGACACCCTTTGAGTCCCCTCTTAAGTGGTTGCTTATGGACAATGCCTTGTAGATAGTCTAGCCTGTCCATTCGTGACCATTCAGCAGCATCTGAGCTTGTGTGTGACCTAAGGATGTCAATTCTCCTGTAACCTGGAGACTGCAGTGTCGGAGAAACTGGTCTAGGAAGATGCCAGACGCCCTCTGGCCAAGGGAGATCGTGGCTGGTAGTGTGGGAGTCAGCTCTCAGGTTACCCTCCTTGTTCAGGACATTTCAGAGGACAAGATAGACCCAGGTCCTTAAAGAGCCAAGAGGTTTCACAACTGGAAAGCCCAGTTCTGCTCCTCACAGAACCCACTCAGAGCCAGGACTACTATCTGACAAACGATTGCCCGGGCATCTGAGCCATTGCAGACAGAGGCAGTGAGTGAGACGAGGCAGGGCCAAGATAACACGGCTGACAGTGTAAAGTGACCAGTCTCAGCCAGCTGCAGAGGCAGTGGAGGCAGAGTCACTTGAGTCCGTAGAAAGAAACCTTTAAAAAAGCAAAAATGCAGTTTTGGACCATTCAGAGCAGGGACCGACTGCCACATGAATGAGTAGGTTCTAGATTATTGCAGAGAGCAGAGGCCAGCATGTCATAACAAGCAAATACATTTTTAAACTTTTAAACGTCCAACAGTTTTAATTAACTGTACTCAACTAATTACCATATTGGTTTTGAACAGACTTCCCTCATCTGTCACTCCTTGCAAGTGACCAGTCAGCATTCTAGAAAAAGGAGCCCTCTACCCTACCTCCAGTTTATACAGCACAGCATGAGGGAGTGACTGCTAGTTAATGGCCCTTAACCAATCACCATGACAATATGTTTTGATGCTCAGACATCCCAGGTTGGACCAGAGAGAAGCTCTTCAAGTCACTCAACTCCCCTTTTTACAAGACCTCATCCATCTTTAAGCCCTTCCTTCATGCCTTCCATAATGAGATGCCTTGAACTGTACATAGTGAGGGTTCAGCTGTTCCTGCCCAGCCTTGGAACCAGTGCTTCTCCAAAGAGCCCTAGAAAATGCTCGCGCTCTCTCTCTCTCGCGCTCTCTCTCTCTCTCTCTCTCTCTCTCTCTCTCTCATGTAAGTGTGTGTGTGTGTGTGTGTGTGTGTGTGTGTGTGTGTGTGTGTGTGAATGAGGAGGCCAGAGGGCAGTGTCGGGTGTCTGCCTTTATTTATGTATTGGTATTTTGAGACAGAGTCTTACTACTACACAGACCAGGTTGTCATGGAGATCAAGTTGCCTCTGCCTCCTGAGTGCTGGGATCAAAGGTGAACACCAGGTCTCCAGGCAGAGTCTTTCTGAACTAGAGCTCTCTGATTCCGCAAGGCTACCTGACCAGTGAGCTCCAGGCTGCTCCTGCTCTCCGTCCCCGCACTATGATTACTCAAAAGCACTGTACCCAGCTTTTCACATGGGTGCTAATGATTCAACTTCAGGTCCCCACACTTGCATGGCAAGCACTCTACTCACAATGTCATATCCCTGCTCCATAACTAGATTCTTAAATGCACCGGGCTGCTGACCCACACAGCTACCTACTGCCTGGCCTTATTGTGTGGTTGGATTGCTTAAATGCAGTTTCTTAAAGCAGTGGTTCTCAACCTTCCTAATGCTGCGACCCTTTAGTACAGGTCCTCATGTTGTGGTGACTCCAACCATAAAGTTATTTTCATCACTACTTCAAAACTGTAGTTTTGCTACTGTTATGAATCATAATGTAAATATCTGTGTTTTCAGATAATCTTAGGCAATCCCTATGAAAGAGTCGTTTGATTGCCCAAAGGGGTCATGACCCACAGGTTGAGAACCAATGTTTTAAAGCTCAAGTGAATTCTAAATTGCTTACTATGACATTAACAAACATGAAAATTGTAAGTGAATGCATTGAGTTGTGTAGCCTTTATCCCAGGTTAGCTCTGGACGCCTTCTATCTCCTCCACATTGTCCCGAGTGTTCTTCCATAACCTTCTCCACCCCAGGGCAGTCACAGGTCCCCTCACCGTCTCTGTAGACCTGCCTTTGTGGGAAATCCCACACAAAAGACACTGTGCGCTAGCTGTGCTTTCTCTCTGGCTTAATTCATGCAGCATGTTTTCAAAGTTCATCCATATTGTGACACTTGTAAGTAGTTCCTTCATTTTTACTGTGACATCACACTGTGCTTAATGGATGTCATGCTTCATTTATCCAGGAATCAGCTGATGGACACTTGGGTTATTGTCAGTTGGTGGCTATTATATATATCTCACTGCTATGAACAATCTCATACAAGGCTTCACAGAGCAAACATTCTTGTTTATCTTGGGTAATGTGGTTGGCAAAGTAATGGGCATGTGTTGGCTGCTCATTGATTGACTTTAAGAAAGCAAGATTATCTGGATTGTTTTATATTATGCCCATGCTCTAATCCCCAGAACCTGTGAACATCATACTGTAAGGAAAGAAGGAATTAAGATCTCCATATACTGGAGGTTACTAATCAGCTGCCTGTAAGGAAGTGAGATTATCTGGATTATCTGAGGAGGCCCAGTATAATCACAAGGATCCTTAAAGGGGGAGTGGAGAAGAGAAAGGCAGTGTGATGGGGCATAAGGAGACCTCGACCTACCGGGGCTGGCTTTGAAGTTGGAGAGGGTGGCCAGGAGCCAAAGGACTCAGGGTGGCTTCTAGAAGCTGACAGAGAAAATTTGAAAAAGATCTTCCCTGAAGCCTCGGAGAGGAATGTGGCCTGCTCACTCACATTGATCCAAGAAGACCCTATAGGACCTTCCAGGTCACAACTGTAAGATAATACATTTTATTGCCTAAAGCCACCCTCTTGGTGGTAATTTGTAATAGTAAGAATTGAGAAAATCAACACAGGTAGGTGTCTAAGGGTGGATGTTGGATTAGACTGGAAATTTAGGTTTAACTTTTTCAGAAATAAACTTTTTAAAGTGGCTGTACCATTTCACAGTCTTACCAGAAAAGTGTGTGTTTAGCTCCTTCTAGAGCCTTGGGACAATTGTGTTTTACTGTTTTGTTAGTTTTATTATTGAGTTTCAGGGGAGAGAAGTTTCCAAGCTCCTCATCCCACTGTCCCAGGGCAGAATGGCTTGTTGACTGAGTCATTGAGAAAGGAAAGACTCAAAGAAAGGCCAAATGTTTCTTACTGACTTACAGGCGCTGTTGGAAGGTGAGAGACTCTGGGGATCCATCTCCAGCTGGTGATTTGGAGTAAATTATCTCACTTTCTTCTGCTTATTCACTATAAAACAGTGTTAATTCCAGGATTTGCCTCCTAGCTGTGTGCTGGAGATAAGACGACGTACAGGGGCCAAGGCTGTGAACTGTGTATAGAGCAGTCATGACGGGCAGGTCAGAGAGAGCAAACTAACTTCTGCCAGCTCTGACCCACCTAAGGAGACAGAGGAGGGAGGACTGGTGGATTACAAAGAGCTTGGGTTCTTGAAACATCTAAACACGTCTTATTTCACATGTACATTATTTTGTATATTAATTTTCAAAATGAGTTTTGTTGTGACCCCATCATGCATGTATATAATGAACTTAACTCATATTTACCCCCATGAATCTCTCTTATTCTCCCTTTCCAAATCCTTTACCCTAACAGTTGCCTTTTATATCCATGTTCCTCCCTTCCCTGCCACCTAGAGCTACACAAGAGAAGCATGTGACATCTGTCTCTCTGAGTCCAGTTTATTTCATTTAACATGGTAACTTTCAATTCTATCTAGTTTCATCAACAATATGATTTTATTCTTTGTTATGGAAGAATAGTTCCCCATTGTGTAGATATCCCACATTTTTCATTGATGAGCACATGGACTGATTCCCTCGATTGGCTAGTGTGCCTAATGTTGCACTAAGTGTAGATGCTGCTGTGTCTGGTACACGACTGTTTCCTTTAGGAATGTACCCAGGAAGAGCATAGCTGGGTTATATGGTATTTCTATTTTTTTTTTTTGAGGAATGTTTATACTGGTTTCCATAGTGCCTGGACTAATAGTGTAAAAGTGGCCCTTTCCCATCATGCACCCCAACATTTGTTATTGCTTTCCTTATATCCTTCCTGGATGACACAGAATGCCAACCTACCTCGGATACACATTTTCCTCACAGCTAAAGACATCGAACCAGTCTTTCACGTATGAATGAGCCACCCACATGTACATCTTTTGAAAAGCATGTGTTCAGCCCACTTGTCTATTCATTAGCTGGAATATTCACTCATTGGGAGCTTGATGCTTGAAGTTCCTTATATGTTTTAGGTATCAATCCTCTGCCAGATGACAAGATTTCCTCTCGTTCTAAAGGCTGCCTCTCTTCTGTTGCTTCCATTTTAACTGGTTGCAATCCCACTTGACTTGTCTTGCTGTTATTTCCTGAGCCACTGGAATCTTCCTTAGGAAGTCATTGTCTGTGCCTACACCTTAAAATGCAGAAACCTAAAAGCTAAGCACTGAATCCCACAAATCACACCTTGCCAGTGAAAGCCACATGCCACCATCTTTCTTCATCGGGCTGGGACTGCAGACTTGACCACAGTCAGCACACACTTCCACAGTCTTCAAAGCGGCCCCCTGGGAGACGGACTGCGAATCATGCTACCTGGACGACTGGGAAAACTGAGGTCCAAACTTGCCAAGTGGCTCACTCATGAAAGTGATGAAACTGCTGCTAACATTGTTTATTTTGTGTGAATATGTATGTACATGTTCATGTGTGTGCAGGTGTTCACCCACCTGTGTGTATGTTCATGCATGGTGGAGGCCTGAGGCAAGGCCCCAGACCCTCTTGTCTCCACCACTCCTGTGTTGTGATTACAAGCACGTGCTGCCATGCCCAGCTTTTCATGTGGGTTCTGGGGATCTGAACTCAGGTCCTCATGCTTGCAAGCACTTTACCAACAGCCATCTCCCCAGCCCTCCAAATCCTGTTTCCTTTTAACAGCGTCACTGGTTGTCACCATAGGCATGGTTTCCACCTGTCTTCACCCACTGACCGTGGAAAGGCTATGGTTCATCTAATCCAGAGATGTTCCTAAGGTGTTCAACAGCCACAAGCACATGCAGAGTTCATTCCCCTACTGCTCACCTTACTGGGCACAGTCATGCGTGGCTTGGTAAAGAGTTGATTCTCCATCACAGAAAGGAAGCCATGATTAGCCTAAACTGGCATCTGTTCTGAGCCCAGTGGTGGTTTTAATGCTTTTGTAAAAATGGAATGAGTCAAGGCATCCAAGGTCAATGCACCTCTCCTTGTTTCCTGCCCCCAGCTCACAGTGAAGGCCTTGCCCATGGATTCACAGTCCTGCCCAAAGCTCCTGTCCTTAACCTTGCCAAGACAAACCCTTCCTGAGGGGTGGCCTCCACCCACATCCCCCCCAAGTCACAAAAGTCTCTAGTGGCCTCATAGCTCAAGGCCTGTTACTTTCCTCCATTCCACCACGAGGAAGCAGAAATGTGAGGTGGGCTGGCTTGCCTGTCATATAACTGGCAGGTAAGCCCAGGTCTTTTTAAATATTTATTTTATTTTTATTTCATTTGCACTGCTGTTTTGCCTGTATGTATGTCTGTATTAGGGCAGCAGATCCCCTGGAACTGGAGTTACAGACAGTTGTGAGCTGCCATGTGGGTTCTGGGAATTGAACCTGGGTCCTTTTGAAGAACAGTCAGTGCTCTTAACCACTGAGCCATCTCTCCAGGCCCTAAACCCAGTATACTGAGACTCAAGACTCTTTGAATGCCTCATTCCTCTGCACAGCAGTCTTTGCCATGGAGACCCCCTAGCTTAGCCTTGCTCTGCTCTACCTGACACAAAGTATGCAGTGCACAGGCTAGTGCCTGTGTCATCCCGGGGAGGGGCATGGAGTGCACAGGCTAGTGCCTGTGTCATCCCGGGGAGGGGCGTGCTGTGCACAGGCCAGTGCCTGTGTCGTTCAGGGGAGGGGCGTGCAGTGCACAAGCTAGTGCCTGTGTCGTCCTGGGCAGGGTGTGCAGAACCAGGCAGCCTCCGCCCACCAAGACTCTGATCTGAGGCCCTCAAAACCAAGCTGATGTTGACATGGAAGTCACCTTTACTGAAAAGCAAGGGTGGTTCACTCTGTTACAGTTTGGGGTGTTGCTACTCTGGAGAAATCTAATCCATTAAATGAGCCATACCTGTTCTCCTGAGCCACGCCTCTAAACTCTGAGACGGCATGGCAGAGGGAAAGGGATGTGGAGAGAACACGGAAGCAATGTGAAATCACATCAGACCCTGTTTCAAACCCAACATGAGTAGCCATGTCTATCTGTCTGCCTCATGACCCCTCCTTTCCTGCCCCCAGGCCTCACAAAGCTGAGTGGAAGTACCGAGACAATGCCCTCTCAAGGCCCCTCCCTCTCCCAGCTGTGCTACAAAAAGTGGGAAGAGCAGGCCCCTCCCCAGCTCTCTGGCCACAGCAGCACCTAAAGCAGAGAGCAGGTCCCCAGGACACGAGGGAGGGAGGGCTAGGATGTGTGCCCTGCTCATGACTTCAGGAAACTGTCTCCTGTAATCACAGAATGAAATCCCTAGGGGTACTTGGCAATTAGGGTTGCTCCCCACATTCCTCAGGGCCAGGCAAGGCAGGGAGGTTGAGAAAGGGAGTAGACAAATATTCCAATCCCATTTTTTTTTTTTTAAAGATTTATTTATTATGTGTACAATGTTCTGCTTGCATGTATCCCTTCAGGCCAGAAGAGGGAGCCAGATCTCATTACAGATGGCTGTGAGCCACCATGTGGTTGCTGGGAATTGAACTCAGGACCTCTGGAAGAACAGCCAGTGCTCTTAACCTCTGAGCCATCTCTCCAGCCCTCCAATCCCATTTTTGAAGGACAGCCATCATCATCCATCCATTCATTCATTCCTTCCTTTGTAGCCTATTCTGTGACAGCAGCCAGGTAGGAATTGGTGACTAGCATTTTTTTGTGAGATATTTAATTACGCTGTGTCAAGATATGTCACTGTGATGGGTTTAACAAAAAGCTAAATGGCCAATAGCTAGGCAGGAGGTGTAGCAGGGACTTCTGGACAGAGAGACCTGGGAAGAAGAAAGGGGGAGTCTCCAGCCAGACACAGAGAAAGCAGGACGAGGGGGGGGGGGTAAAAGCCACGGGCCGAGCGGCAGCACATAGATGAATGGAAATGGGTTAACTAAGTTATAAGAGCTAGTTAGAAACAAGCCTAAGCTAAGGCCGAGCTTTCATAATTAATAACAAGTCTCTGTGTCATGATTTGGGGGCTGGTGGTACAAAGACCAGACTACACTGGCACAGCACTCTACAGTTTCCAAACTCATTTTACATTACTTCTCTTTGGTGACTCTCACGACATCAAAGCAGGGTTAATATTCTGCCAGTTCCCCAGATGAGCATCCCGATGTCAGGAATGATTTGCCCTGAACAAGGAAGTGGCCAAGTCATGCTAAAACCAAGAATGGAGGTACGCAGATGGACCACACATGCCATCTAGAGACCTAGATCCTCTTGGGACAAGATAAGTGTGCTAAAGTGCAATGTATCAGAAATATTTTGTGGCCATACATATCTATAATCCCAGCACTCTGAAAGCTAAGGCAGGAGAATTGTGAGTTCAACATCAGCCTGACTCAGAACAACTACCAGAAGAAGCATGTCTCTCCGACATACATCCTGCAGGGCGTCGGTGGTCAGGGCGCCCCTCCCAGCCTTACACTACTACAACACTACTGCTGCCCCCTTCCAGCTCTGGTGCTTCGCTGTGTGCTAACCAACCTCATTTGCACACTGGGCACAGCAAGCATCACCACATCACCAAGAGGACTCCAGTGACCAGAGTGTGCATGCTCCACGGAACATTTTAGGATGTTTCTAAGCAGCTGGCCTGGCACACTGTGCGGGTTCAGGACTCTACACTAGACTGACCAGAGTCCTCAGGCTAGTGAACCAGTTTCCTCCCTGCCTGGCCTCCCAGGAAGAGAAGATCAAGATAGAAGGAGGAGGGGAAGGAGGAGGCGTCCGAAGGGATCTGTGGCTACCTCATGCCCATGCATTCCCAGTTCTCTCCTTTGTCTACACCCCTGTAACTGAGAGGCCTGTCTAGACTGAGCGGCTACTAGAAGTAATCCCAGGAAAATCTCCCTGAAACCTGATCGCTCTCCTTATCGAGGGGCAGGCAGATTAGCCTGACTGATTGAACAATGGACGAGATGTCTTAACAGGGTCTCCATGTGTCTCTGGTGCAGAAGAGGCTCCAGGAGCCCAGGACCCACCTAGTGGAGGAACCTGTCCTTTGGGGTCAGCACTGTGCAGGTGAGAGGTTTGGGAGGATCCACTTCCTCTAGGGTGTCAACTCTAACCTAATGCCAGGGTCCCTCCTGGGGCTTGAGGGCACCACATTTTAAGTGCACAAGTTCCCGTTACACACAGAAAGGTTGCCCAGCCTGAGCAACTCACTCAAGGTCACGTGAAAAGTAGGGAGTCTGGAGCCAGCTTGTCCGTTTGACAGAAGCCCAAGCTCCTCTCCACATTCCCATTTTGCCCTTGGTGGTCACAGAGCTGGGGTCAGCTAGCCAACTGTGGGCCTTGTTTGTGGCTCAGATGACATTCTAACACCACCCAGGCTGCTTCATCGCCACCGCCAATTCAAGGACCAGCCCTCACCCCTGCCTTGTTCTCTGAGGGCTTCTATCTGTGCCTGGGATGCGGATCACATTCCTCAACTACCAAAACTCAGATTTTATTTTCTATTCATCTAAAGCAAGCGGCTAGCAGCAATCCACAGGAGGATTGCTCTCTACCTGGTACTTGGGGAGATGCTTATGTACTGGGTTGGGGGTTGGGGGATCACTGTTCTGAATACCTGTGAGCTGCTCTGATGCTCTGCTAGGGCTTCGGGTCACAGATGAGGAAACTGAGGCTCCAGAAGAACCCATCAAGGAAATTAGACAGCTCTTCCTTAGGATGCACCTGAGGGGTTTCCATGGCAACACTGTCAGTTCATTAACTAGAGTGGGTAACACTGATCTCCCCTAATACCTCTGAGAGGTTTTGCAACCTGAACACCCAGCCAGGGTCCTAATTCATTTCAGCAAGTGGCATCAAATGTGTTGCTGTCTCTGTGATCTCAAATTGGATAATCCTTGCCCTACTGGCTTTCCATTGGTCAGAGTAACACCTGGCCTGTCCCGGCGAGCCCTTTGCTTGTGTGTGATGTAGTTCTGATAGCTTCAGCTGTCCATACGGTACCCCAGCACCTCTGCAGACTGTCCAGAGTGAACCAGATTCTCTGCTCAGGATCTAGCCCACCCCATCGTCTCCCAGACTGTAGTTGTTTGGGTCATCTGTTGCCTCAGTCTCCACAGCCCACTCAGCTCACAGAAGGCATAGGCAGTGCCTCCATCTCTAGCCACTGGCCAGCTTCTTCATGTGTTTTTATGGCCAGACAAGGCCAGGCCCTCTCATAGGGATGGGGACCAAGCCAATGGGAGAGGGTCTGAGATAGTCCTGACTCTGTCATGAGGCAGGGAAGGGGAGGGGGCAGAGAAGAGTCAGGCAGTGGCTTGGCGTTAAGAGCAAAGGAGGCAAAGAGGCAGATGTCTCCATGAGAGCTAGTTGCACACCCAATTCCCCTGGGCAGTGGTGAGACAAACCCTGGTCATAAGAATGCCACTCATGAATTCAACTCAGAGAACAAAGAAAGAGTGTGGCTGGGTGGGACTTTTAAGGGAGGCCAGATTCAGATGATACTGCTGTGCAGCTGAGGAAAGGAAGCCGTTGATGGCTCAGGGCTGAGTTCCCAGGTCACTGTGGTGACAGAGCAGCAGGTGGACTGGGGTGGGGCAGAAAGACAGTGAGCTCTTGGATCTACTCTCCTTACCCTTTATAAGCTGTGTGGCCTTGGGTAGAATACTTAACCTTTCTGAGGTTTTCGTCTGCTGAGTTGAAAAGAGACCATAACAGCAGACCTGTCGTGAGGCTTAAACTTGATAATGCATGAAAAGTATTTGGCAGGGTGCCTGTCACATAGTAAATGCTCAATAAATGTTTGCTCAGAAAAACAAAAAGGCGAAGGCTGATTCTAGGGGCCCTTCCCTCCCCCAGTCCTCTCAATCAATAAAAGCAACCCTTTTATCTAAATCCCCGGGTCTAAGCGGAAACCAAACACAGCAGCTGCAGCCCTGCCTTCTAAGACCTACACCCCCCTGCCCTGGCTGCTCCAGCTCGGCCCTTGCTGCTGTGGCCCAGGAAAGAAGGCTGGTGCTGTGACCTGGCCATGAACCTCCCCCAGCCTCACACACACACACACACACACACACACACACACACACACACAAGCCATTGCTTTGTCTTACAAATGCTCTGCTCAGCCCAAACTCCCTGCCCCACCAGGAGCCCACGGACCTGGGCAGATCCTGACAGAGTGGCACACCTGCCTGGGGTTGCTGCCTGGCCCAAATGTTTAAGGCTAAAACAACGTGTTCTTCATACTCATTAGTTTTGGTGGTATTTTTTGTGCTTGGTGCTGACTCCTGCATGAAGAAGGGAAATTCAATCCAGTGTAAAATACGCTTCATAGAAGACAGGGTAACACAAGCTTTTCACACGCTGGGAACTTTCTGTTGGTCTTTTCACAAGAAAATTGTGGGGTCTTTCAGGTGGGCTGGGAGGCATATATTTTGCAGAGTGTGTCCGGGCGAGGGCAGATTCACCCAGACTCTCCACGGCGGCTACAGAGAATTACCCTGCTGACCGCATGTTGGATGGAGGTGTGGGGTTTCCATCAGCTGCCATGTGCCACGGTCACAGGCAGGCTGGACATCACCTCAGATCTAAGGGAAGAGAGAGGCTGTGCTCCTGCTTGCCTCTGGATCACAGTGCATCTGCCTCGCTGTGCAGCAGAGACACCACCGGCCAGGAAGATCCCAGGCTGCAACCCCCTTTTTACCATTTAAAAAGCCACAAGACTCCCTTGATCTGACCCTCAGCTCTAGGGTTAAACTGGGGTTCTGCCAGCTGCAAGAGGAGAACAAAATGTGACAGCTGCGCCTGTGCCCAGCACGCCATAAATATCTGTCCCTTCCCTTCCACAAGTGTCCATTGCAGAGGACAGCACAGCTGAGCCACCCTCATCCCCAAAGCAGGCCAGTGAGTCCATTATCTAGATAGAGCGAAATCATTTTTAAAATTACTATTACTAGATCATTGAGATAGCTGGGATTTTAAAAAAAGCTTCCACGGATATTATCTAAATAAGCTTCAAGTTCCCTGTGTGTGCAGTAAACAGATAAGCATGGAACCCAGTGGCCCTGGATGAGAACTTAAGCCCTGGCCTTGTTTCCAGAAGATGGAAGGGTGCTCCTGCTCTTGCTACTTTCTGTCTCACAGTGACTGTTCCTTACCGGGAAAACCACATGGAAAAATCCATGGAAAGGTGCAAAGTTTGTGTTAAAGTGGACGGAGGCATAAATCCTTCATGAATGCTGTATCTTTCATTTTTAAAACGAGAGGCTTTGGGGTTGGAGACACAGCTCAGCAGTTAAGAGCACTGGCTTCTCTTCCAGAGGACCCGGCTTTGGTTCCCAGCACCTACACGGTGGCTCACCACTACCTGTAACTCCAGTCCCATGGGATTCACATTCTCTTCTGGTCTCTGTCGGAACCAGGCACACATGTGGTACATGCATGCACACACACTTGCACTTATACAGACATACACACACATACATGCAAAACACACATACACATAAAGTAAATTTTTAAAAAATTTTAACTTTAAAAAAGTAAACTGAAGAGGCTTTTCAAAATTGGCTTACATTCCAGTTTCTAGTGCAGAATATCTAAAACTATAATGCCAAGTTATAAACTCATTCTAATAATGTACTAAAACTTCTTGCTGACAGGTCTTGGTTGGTAGAATTCTCTTTCAAATATAAAGTGAAATGTTTCCACTTTGTCTCCTGTATTTGGTTTTTTTTGTTGTTGTTGTGGGTTGTTTTTTTTTTTTTTTTTTTTTGATAAACACAGACATACCTGGAATCCAACACAGTCAGACAGGAGCAGGAACACTCTGTTTCCACAAATTTCCTCGTGCCCCTCCACAACCAATTCCTTCACTCCAGACAATGGTTCTGTCTGTTCCAGAGAGTCATGTGGAAGCATCCTTCTTCTGCTCAGCATGCGGGTGAGATGTACCCTGGATGCTGTGTTTATCAGTAGTCCGCTGGTGTGTGGGCGTTTTGTTTTGTTATTTTATTGCCAAGTGGTATTTCACTGTGCAACTGTACCACAATCCATCCATTCACTGACTGATGAAACTCGGGTCATTCCAAGTTTGAGGCTCTGATGAATGAAGCTGCTATTAATATTCACGTAAAAGTCTCTTGGTGAACATATGTTTCCATTTCTCTTGAATAAATACCCGGGAATGGAATATGGCAAGCATGTGCTTTACTCTGAAGGAAACTGCCAGCTCCTTTCCCAGAGGGGCTGCCCAATTTTACACTTCAGCAAACAATGTGTGACAGTCCCAATTACTCCACCCACCAGCACTTGGAATCACTAGCTTTTGTTTTATTTTTTTTACGTTTGAAATATATTCTCCCACAGATTTATTGAGGTATAAATCACAGGCAATAACATTTGCTGGTTTTAAGGACACAGTTTGATTAACTTCAGTACTTGTATATAGTTATGTAACCATAACCACAATTAATATACAGATACACAGTCAGCCTTTCCACTGTCCCCCAAAAGTTCCCTCTGCATGCTCTCTGCAGTTAGGGAAGTCTAATGGCCTTTGACTCTGCCCCCGCTCTCCCTCCGCACCCCCCACCCGCACCAATCTCCTATAATCTTCCTTTCACAGAATTTCACATAAATGGGGCCATACAATGAGTGGGTTTTTCACTCAGTGTTTTTTGAGATCCAGCCATTTTGTTGTGTGCAGGACTATTTCTTTTTATCAGTCACTATTTGACAGTATAGGTCCATCACCATTTGTTTATCTCTTTGTCATTGGGTGGTCACTGTGCTGTTCCCAGCTTAGAACTCTTATAAATAATGCTTGTAAGGCTAGATGAGTCTTTTTCATTATCCTTGGGTAAATAAAGATTCCCAGGAGAGTCTTTGTTCCCCTCTGAGCCTCGTGGTTATTTATGGTCTGTATGCCTACCAGCATTCTGGTTTCCTGAACTCTCACCCATTAAGCTATGCTTACAGCATTCTAGAACTTCTCCAGTTTGCAGCTCCAAATGTTTCCAAACTGGCCCCATAAATCAGTTCCAAAGGCCTAGGAACCACACTGTCAGGTTCCATCCCAGCGGCAACCCCCATCCTGGTGCCACTTTAAAAATGTAAGTTGCTTTTCTTGTCAACGGGACCAAACACCTGACAGATACACCTTAAGTGGGAGAGATGGTTTCAGAGTGTAGTCCATGGCTACTCAGGCCCCATGTTGCCTGGGAAACATGGCAGGAGCATTTGGTAGGGGTGCTTTTCACCCGATGGCAGGCAGGAGATGGAGGAACGAGACAGGAAGGTGTCCCCAAGAGCCCCCAGGGACTCACTGTCTCCAGCTAGGCTCTGTCTGTCTCTGTAGACTTCCACAACCTCCCTGAGAAGTGCCTCCTCCATCTGGGGATGACCTGTCCAAGCTGTGAGCCTGCGGGAAACACCATTTATTCCAAACAATGATATCAACTTGAAGAAAAGGAAAAGTTTACTGGGGCCCATGCTTCACGGTCTGAAGGCACAGCTGCTCAGCCTATTACTTCCAGGCTTGTGGCAGACAGTGTATCCTTGAGAGAGCACAGGACAGAGGAAATGCACCATCCCATAATGACTGGGAAGTAAAGACAAAGAAAAGGGTGGCCAACCCAACGTTCCCACGTAAGAGCAGACTCCAGCAACCTAAGTTTCTCTAACCACACTCCACCTCTTACAGAACACCTCCGCTGTTCTGCAAACGATACTGTCCACATGATTAAAAATACACTGGGAGAAGATACAGTCGGCCTGCCTTCTCTGGGAAGGTTATGTTCCAAGACCCCCAGTAGATGCCAGAATCGCAATAGTGCCCATTTTCCTATACATACATACTACATTTTCCTATACATACATACATACATACATACATACATACATACACACATACATACATGAAGTTTAATTTATAAATTAGGCACAGTAAAAGACCAACAATGATAGCCAATAATAAAATGAAATAAGACTGTACATTAGAATAGAGTTATATGAATATGGCCTCCCCCTTCAAAATATGTTACTGAAGTATAGATCTTAGCAACTCCAGCACACAGACTCAGACCAGTAGAAATGTCCCAGACTTAAAACCATCCACGCATACCATGCCTGGTCCCTGAATGGCACCACTAACCAGTCATGCCGAAGTGCCTAGCGGAAACTTTCCAGGACGTTCACCAGCTTATGTAAGGTGCACATTCATCCATAGGGCATGTGGGGGGAGGTCACTGCCCAAGAAGACACATCCCACAGGACCTTTTACTAGGAACCTGTTTTTGCCCCAAACAGAATGAGCTGAGGTGGGAAGGAGGGAAGAGGGTTTAGAAACTTCCTGGATGGCACTTGCCTAGATAGTGATCTGGTAGATTGCTGACCCACACCACCAACAGGACCCAGATTCTGCCCATCCTTAGGCAGAGTCCAAAGAGAGTGGTGAGGTTACCCCTCAGGACGTGGAGCCTAGACCTATCCCCACCACTAACCAGCTGGCATTGGGCTTTTCTGAAATACAACTAGGAGAGTGCCCTTCATCCTGGCCATCTATGACTAAGAAACTGAGAACGGCTTCAGACACACCACATGGTCCAGAAGCATTTGCTCTTAGAAGCATTAGCACCGTCTTCATCTTCCTCTTCCCGCCCCTTCTCCCCACCCCCTTTCTCCAGTCTTCCTGTGTGGCTTTTCCTGGAGAGATACCTTAAGACATCTGTTCACTCCAAAAATGGCTCCAGCGACGGACCAAATACTTGATTCCACCTAACTTTACCTTAGTGAACCCGTGAGTTTACTGGGGTGACTTAGAGGCAGTAAGGGTAAGGAACTACTTAGAGGAACATGGATGACTCACAGGCAGATGCATCATAGGAAAGTTGGTGATAATTGTAATGGCCACAAGAACAAAGTCAGAGTCTTTACAAAGCACTCAGCATTCCTTGTGGTCTGGGGTTTTAATTTAAAAAAAATGGTTGTAGATGTTTTGCCTACAAAACATCTACAATGTAGATATTTGCGCGCATGCGTGTGTGTGTGTGTGTGTGTGTGTGTGTGTGTGTGTGTGTGTGTGTGTGCCACTTGCATACCTGGTGCTCATGGAGGCCAGAAGTGGGCATCAGATCTCCTGGAACTGGAGTTACAGATGGTTGTGAGCTGCCATATGGGTGCTGGGAATCAAGGTCATCTAGAAGTAGAGCCAGGGCTCTCTCCAGCCTTGCAGTCTGCAGCCCTAATTATGACCTGTCTTTGTAAGCTGAACCTCACCTCTCCCACATCTGCCCTGCCTGGAAAAGAGCCTGAGTTCGTAGTCAGTGGTGTCTGGCAAGCATTGGTTTAGTGATCATAACTTGGGTGGTCATAGAAATGAAAACATGTTTTAGACCAGATTTTCAGCACATTTTAAATTCTTGCCACTGGTCCACAGCAATGCCAAAGAGCATCTGAACCATGAGGAATGTGCCATGGAATCCCATGCCCAAGGAGGAGCATGTGCTGAGCATTGGCCAGTCCGACAGTAGCAGCAACAAGGGCACTAAAGCCCTAAAGGATCCAATCCTTTTAGGTTGTCCTTCTCTTTCTGTGGCCACTGGAATAGGTCCCATTATACAAGAGTATCAGTAGGTAAAACAAATGAATAAACAGAGAACAGGACTCTCCCAGGTCTGAGGACCACAAAAGAGGGGGCCTTGGAAGCTGGAGCAATCAGAAAAACCAACCCCTTATCCCATGCATAAGCCAACAACCCCCTAAGCATGACCCATCTACACACGCACAGAACCTACTCAGACCAAGAGCTGCTCACAGAATGCAAGGCTGAACCTGCAGCTTGAACCTAACTGGTAAGGTCTGCTAAACAATTAACGTTACCTAGAATATTTTACAGAACCCATGGTTTCACAACTTACCATACAGTATCCTGAGTTCAAAATTGCCCATCATAGCAAATATCTAGAAAAATCTGGCAATTATCAAAGGGAAAAGACCATCAATGGGCATCAACCCCAAGATGACTCAGATGCTCAATTTCTCAAACTAAGATTTTAAATGTAGCTACAGAATCACCCACCATAAAATAAATATAAACAGTCTCAGACTGAACGGAAAACAGATGTGTAAATATATAAAAACGACAATGAAGAAGAAAATGCAGACTTCAGAACTGGTAAACTGAACATCTGAAATTACAGATCACAGGATAGGTTCAATAGCATGTAGATTATAGAAGCAGGAATGGACAAAATGAGTTTTAAAAGAATTACCCAAGTTAAACAATAGAAAGTTTAAGGACAAATGAACAGGATTTCAGAGACCTGTGGTAATTTCAGAAGGTCTAGCACCCATGTCATTTCAAGTCCCTGAGAGAAAAGACAGTAGTACAAGAGGGAAAAATACTTGAAGTATTTTCAGTTTGAAACTTTGGTAAAGAATATAAAGCTATGAATAAATAAGCTAAACAGACTTCAAGTTGAGTAAAGTTAAAGAATATCACATCCAGACACACAAAAAACAAACTCTTCAAAACTGGAGATATTGGAGGAAAAAAAAACCAAACCAAACCCCCCCAAAACAAACAAACAAACAAAAAAACAAAATAAAACAACCTAAAAGCAGGTAGACAGTGCATGGTCCATGAGAACAAGTATTAGAAGACTATTGTAAACCCGTGTGCGACTACTCAACTGGTTTTTGACAGTTGGAAAAAGACTGACTCTTCAATAGATGGTGTTGGAAAGCTGAATGACCACATGCAGAATGAAAATGGACCCTTCTCCCACATCAGATCCAAAACCAACCCAAAATGGATTAGACTTACATGCAAAGCATGAAACTCTAAAACAACTAGAAGAAAACTTTAGGCAGAAGCTCCACAACAGTGGTCAGGATCACCTTTTGGCTATGATCTCAAAAGCAAAGACAGGAAATCAAATAACATCAAAACAAACAAAAACCCTACACAGCAAAAGAAACAATTTACAAAATGAAGAGATAACCCACAGAATGGGAGAAAATCTTTGTAAACCACCTCTAATAAGGGACTAAGACACACACACACACACACACACACACACACACACACACACACACACA
>CABHPQ010164499.1:25237-39540 GCA_902168405.1 Peromyscus aztecus
ACACACACACACACACACACACACACACACACACACACACACACACAATACTGTGTGATTTTTTTCCCCTGGAGCCATGTAAACAAATGTCTCCACCCCAGATAGGACACTCACCACAGACCAAGGAAACAGCCCCACCCGTCTAGCCTGATGAACCAGTGACTAATTAGGTGACTGACAGGACGGAAGTGAGGAATGACGGACAGGAGCAAGGACAACTCAGAGGCTAGAGCAGTCTCCCTGCACCTCGAGCCGTTGTGCATCACTTATACCTCCTCAGGGAGGGGCTTGTGAGCCCTCCTGTGAGCCACCTTGTGCGTCCTCCCCATTTCCACAAGGGAATATTAGTAGGTTCAGTTCTGGGAGGGTCTGATGTGGGTACTCACAGATGCTCTTGTTCAAATGGCAATAACCACATCATGCCTGGGACAGAGCTCTATAACATACATTCAAGGAATGCAAACTCAGTAACAAGAAGAGAACTTGAGCGGGGCAGTGGTGGCGCATGTCTTTAATGCCAGCACTCAGGAGACAGAGGCAGGCAGATCACTGTGTGTTTGAGACCAGCCTGGTCTACAGAGCGAGTTCCAGGACAGCCAGAGCTACACAGAGAAATCCTGTCTTGAAAAAACAAACAAAAACAGAGAGAGAACTTGTTTTTTTTAAAAAAAAAAAATTGGCAAACGAAGGCATGCAAGTGACCAATAAGTATGTGCAAACTGCTCAGCACTGAGATGGTTAGTTCTCCTCCCAGCTAGGCCTTGCCTTACCCTCCCTAAAAATGAAGTGGACAGATGGTGAAGAGAGTGTACAGACAGGAAGTACTTTATTGTCAGTTTGGGATTAACAACTTTAAATGATAAAAACAAACTTTAGACAGTTGCCATGTGGGATATGACAATGCAGCTGAACAGATTTGAACTCCAGTCAGCAGCGGGACAACAGTCAAGAGCCACCACAGCTCCAATAGTACCAGAGCTCTCGAGGGTCTCTGAAGCTGCAGGTCAGCAAGACGGGAGACTGGAAGCCGCTCTCGCAGCCTCAGGTCAAATCCTGGAGGCTAGCTCAAGCCAGCTCTCTGTCCAGGGTAGAAGCCTCAGGTGCAGGGAGACGCTGATGAATCTGACCCTGGCAAGTCTTGAGGGTGGTCCTTCTACTCCTTCTCCATCAAGCTCTGTGGTGGTTCTGTGCTCTGAAGTCCACTGCATCTGAATGTATAGGGGGCCAGCTAGGCCCTGATTGGTTGAGTGTAGGTATGCAAATAAGGTGAAAAAAATGAGACCAATCAGGAAAGAGCTGTCAAACCTGGTTTAAAGGGAGGGGAGAGAACTCTCAGTAGGCCAGGAGTAGCCAGGAGTTCACAACCAGGTCTGGCTTGTGTGCTTTCTGCCTCTGCAGTGGCAGGGAAAGAGACATTTGCTTGGTTCCCACGTGTTCTGCAGTTGGCTCTGGGCACCTCCTTTGCCCTCACAGCTTGAACAAGCTGGCTGTCAGAGAAAGTTCTCTGTTGGAAGAGGGGCTCCTTTCCTTATCAGTATTTACTAATCACCAGGGATTGATGATTTAAATTAAAACAGCAATGAGACAATTGCCAAAATATGGGGTCAACCTAAGTGTCCGTCAATGGATGGATGGATAAAAAAGCAGTGTGTTATATATGCAATAGAAAGCAGTCAGTTTTAAAAGGCGTGGGGGACCCTGCCATTGCGACAGCAAAGGTGAACCTAGACGGCCGTGCCAAGTTAGACAAGCTAAACATAGAAAGTCAAACACTGCATGTGTGTGACCCAGAGAAGCTGGTCTCTGAAAGTAGAATGATGCATACCAGAGGTTGGATCTGGGAAGGGATGGATGGAGACAGCTTGATAAAAAGGCACAATGCTTCAGATAAGTAAGAAATGGGTTTTGAGGGGCTAGAAGATGACTGCACTGGTAAGATGTTTGCCGTATGAACATGAGAACCCGAGTTTGCAGATCCATCACCCGTGTAAAAATCAATCAAACAAACAAAAAGCCAGGCATGCCAGCACACATCTGTAACCCCAGCACGGGAGTGTGGAGACTGGTGGACCCCGGAGCTCCTTAGCAGTCACCCTAGTCAAGTTAAGGTGCACCAGGTTTCAGTGAGAGGCCTTGGCTCAAAAAACAAGGCGGAGGAGCTGGAGAGATGGCTCAGTAGTTAAGAGCACATATTATCCTTGCAGGGAACCCAATTCTATTTCCCAGCACCACATCAGGGGCTCACAATAACCTGTAATGGCAGCTCCAGGGGGACTTACAGCTCTGGCCTTTGCAGGTACCTGCACTCATGTGTACATGAGTACATGAGGGAAAGGGGAGAGAGAGAGAGAGAGAGAGAGAGAGAGAGAGAGAGAGAGAGAGAGAGAGAATGAGAATGTAAGTGTGTGTACACACATACAATTAAAATAAATCTTAAAAAAGGTAGAGAACTATCTAATAAGACACCCAATGTCAATCTCTATCACAACACCAACCTGAGCATGAAGAGAGCAAGCAAGGAATACAGATACAGATTCTAAGTGATGGATGTTAATATGTTGGAAATGAAGGCATAAGTATAATAGAGGAGACAGGCGAGAAAGGAGCTACCTCAAGTCACTAGAAAAAAAATCACATTTTAACCAAGTACTATGGAACTAAAGAAAACAAAATGAAATCAAATACTGTGCCATCATTAGCAAATTTGCATCTCCCAATTGTTAAGTTTTGAAAAAATGGGCAGTTTTGAAGGAACTTTGTATGTACACTAGAGGTGAACAAATTGTAAATATTGGAAACCAGGTTGTTTACAAATGAGGAAATGAGGTGGTCAAAGTGAATACTGTGGAATGGAATTGGAATTTGAAATATCAGTATGAATCAAATATTGAAATACATTCTGTTAGACAAGCAAATAAGAGAATACAAATGCTTGTGTGCATGGGTTAGTACACACGTGTAATTCCAAGCTCTGTTAGCTCTGTGCACTGACGGGGAGACAATAATATCATGATAGCCATGAGGACATAGGTTTGTAAATCTATGTCTTAGTTTGTAAATACATTCTCCAATTTAAAATAAGCAAGCGTAGACAATAAACAAGGAAAGGATTCATTCCAGGGCTAGGACAGAACACACATTTTAAAAGGAAAAAGGATCCTGGAGCATTTTGTGGTACCAAAATGTAAAGAAGCATTAAGTGACTGGGGGCTGGGGATGCAGGCCTGTGGCAGCTCAAGCGGCTACATTTGATCCCTAGTCCAGCCTGCTCGCCACCATGGTGATAAAACACTGGTCGAAAGCAACTTGAGGAGAAAGTGTTTGTTTCACCTCACAGCTCACAATCTATCATGAAGGAAAGTTAGGGTGTTAACTCAAGGCAGAAATCTAGAGGCAGGGACTGAAGCGGAGAGCATATGGAGGAACACTGCTTACTGGCTTGCTCCCTGTGGCCTGCTCATTATGATTTCTTTTTCCCCCCACATAATATTTTTATTGAGAGCATCACATCATGTACTCTGATCACAATCCCTTCCCAGTCCTTCTATGTATACCCCACCTTGTGAACCCCCACAAGAAGATAATGACGATGATGATGATGATGATGATGATGATGATAACAATAATAAAAGAGTCTACTTTGTGTTATCTATACACTCACTGGAGCATGGTCAAATTCTTAGTGGCCTGCTCCTCAAATAGAACAGAGTCCTTCCCCTCCCACACCTCTGCCAGAAGCCATCAATTGTGGCGAGCTACTCTTCAGTATCTCTGTCACACTTTTTAAGAGTTCTCTTTGGTGGCTTCCTGTTAGGTTGTTACTTTTGGGAGTGTTGGGGGAGGTGGTAGGGGTTGTCACAAAAGCCTTCCAAATCCCTCCCTCTCAACTGTGCATCTACAACCATCCCCATATCACAGCAAAAGCAGCCTCCTTGCTCTTCAGAGTCAGCATGATCATGGGCCTCCACATGGTGACTGGTGACAGCACAGATCACAGATCCCCTGTTGCAGTAAGACAACAGACCCAGACCAGGACCTTAGCAGCAGTATGGCCTATGGCCATCAACATAGCTTCATGCGGCAGTGCCGGCCACTCAGATCAGTATGGCCCCCGCTGCAGCACAGCCCACGGACATCTGCATGGCCTTTAGTGGTAACTCTGACCACTGACATCAACGCAGACCCTGGATGCAGTAGGGCCTTGGGCCCAGACACGGTCCTTGGTGGCAGCAAAGACCCAGATATCACCATTGCCTCAGGTGGCAGTGCATCAATATGGCCCCCAGCAGCAGCACAGACCTCGGACATCTGCCTGGCCCTCAGTGGTAACATGTGCCACTGCCATCATCCCAGCCCCTAGCAGGTAGAGGTCCGACAGGGTGAAGGCCTCAGCTGTTGGCTCTTGTGCCCCATGACCACCCATTCTGATTTCTTATACCACCCAGGACTACCTGCCCAGGAATGGCATTGCTCTCAGTGGGTGGGACCTTCCCACATCAATCATTAAGAAAATGCCCTACAGACTTGCCTACAGGTAATCTGATGGAGGCATTTTCTCAATCGAGGTTTCTTCTTCCCAGATGACCCTAGCTTGTGTCAAGTTGACAAAACACCAATTACCACAATCTCCAACACCCCTCTCCTGAAATAAATAAATAAATAAATAAATAAACAAATAAAAAGATAAATCCATGTAAGGGTCACAGGATCACAAAAAACCAACTTCAAAGAATTCTCAATGACCAAAGAAAACACAATTAGAGCATCAAAGCACATATAAACAGATAATCTATAGAATAAACATATGTGGGTCAATACTGACATAATAAAAGGAGAACATGAGAAAGTGAGGTAGAGGGACAAGTCTTCCTTACAGAGTAATTGCAATCACTACAATCAAAAGGAACAAGGTATCAGAGGCCCATCACAGTGACTGCTGCAGATACGATCCACAAGTGGGGATTTGCCTAATCTCGAAATAACTCCTCCAAGGTACTTATTACAGATGGGAACTTTCAGCAGAGAATGCTGTCAAGACCACGCAAGTGGGTGGAGCGTGTTAAATGCTACAAGCAATGAGACTAACAGGTAGATAACTAAGAAGGGCCTAGCACTTAAAGGGAACCCTTGTCCCAATGTTCAATCTCCACCTAATCATGAGAAAACAGCCCCAGCTCAAGAGGCGAACCACAGAATAGCCCATCTAATATCACAAAAGCCAAGTGAGGAACTGAAGTAGACTGGAGGAGACTAAGGAAGTGTGACAGCAAAAATTCTCCTGACTTTCCTGGGAAAGCCTGTACAGCCAGAATAAAGTCTGTTGTTAAGTTCATGGTATTGGAGCAATACTAATTTCCCAGTTCTAAGAATTGTACTATGGCCATGGGGGATGAAAGTAAGGGAGACAGTCTCAGTACCAACTCTATAACTTTCTTGTAAGTCTAAGTTACTTATTTTAAAGTTTATGTTTAATTACATGCATGTATAGGTGTGTATATGTGCACATGAGTGCAGTGCCTGCAGAGGCCAGAAGAGGGCACTTTATCCCCTGGAGATGGAGTTACAGTTACAGACTAGGTTGGCTGGTCAGTGAGCCTCTGCTTCAACAGCAGTAGAGTTACAAGCACTTGCTATCATATTTAGGTTTTCACTTGGCTCAAACTCAGCTCTCTGTGCTCGTGTGGCAAGCACATCACTGTGTGAGCTATTTCCCCCAGCCCTGGATTTGGACTCTTGATAATAATGGAATGGCTAAGACTTTGGACTATGTGGATGGGATATATTTTGCATTGATAGAAGGACATGAATCCTGGGCAGGATGCTATGGTTTGGACATAGCTAAATGTGTCTTCCAAAGATTCATGTGTTGGAAGACTGGTCCCCAAAGGCAGCCTTGGCAGTGATGTGCCTTTAAGAAGTAGCACACATGGGGAAACACTTGGGTCCCTTAGGTGAGGGGAGCTCGGCAGTCTCCCTCTGGCATCCGGTTTTGAGATGTGATCTATTCCTCACACACATGCTGCCACCATGAGGTGATACACCAAGAGGGCTCTGGCCAGAGAGAAGCCCATGCCAGTGGGATGCCTTGGGGCCTCTGGTCTGTACGAAATTAGCTTGCCCTTGGGTATTAACTACAGTAACAAAGAATGGATTGATGCAATCGCCAAAGCTAACAAGGGCATCAAGTCAACTCCCTGGGTGAAAAGCAGAGCTTTTTTAGAGGATGAGTGCTATACAAAATAATAACTTGGATCCCTTCTTCATATTATGTACCAAACTTAACTTGAAATGGTCAAAAATCTAAATGTAAGACTAAAAACTGCACAGCCCTTGAAATAAACTTTCAACATACATCTCTATGACTTTTGTTTGGGTGATGGTTTCCTGTTTCTTAAATATGACTCTATAGATACAAAAAAATGAATAAACTGGGTACCAACAAAATGTTTAATTCATACTTTAAAGAATATTACCAAGAAATTAAAAATCAACCCACAGATTTGGGAAGAAATTTTGCAATTCATATATTAGAAGACACAAAGAACTATGCCAACTCAATAATAAAATAAATAACTGAATTTTTAAAAACAGGCCAAATATGTAAATAAATGCCTCCAGAGAAGATAGATAGATAGATAGATAGATAGATAGATAGATAGATAGATAGATCAGAGAAAAGCAACTCTAAGCCATGACAAGCTTCTTAGTCCCAATGGGACAGATGCAATAAAAAAGGACAGGTGGTGGCAGTGCACGCCTTTAATCCCAGCACTTGGGAGGCAGAGGCAAGAGGATCTCTGTGAGTTTGAGGCCAGCCTGGTCTACAGAGTGAGTTCTAGGACAGCCAGGGCTACACAGAGAAACCCTGTTTCAAAAAACAAAAAACAAAACACAAAACAAACAAACAAACACAGACAGACATAACACATGTTAAGGTAGACGGAGACAAAGAATGAAAATGGCGGAGCCACTGTGGAAACAATTCAGTAGTTGCAAAGGAAGTTAAATACAAAATTATCACACAACCCAAAAATCCTACTCCCAGACATAACTTAGGAGATGTGAATTTTATGGTGTATGAACTATCTTAATAATAAAATGAAAACCACAGACCAATATTTGTCATAAAACACCATAGTCATACTTTAAAATATTAGCAAATGGAACACAATACTATATAAAAAGCCCATGTGAGGTTTACATGAAAACCAGAATGAAGGCTAGCAACTGCTTAATCATCTCAATGGACTCATATTGACAAGATTCAATGCTAGTTGCCATGGGGAAAAAAAACTATACAACACATCTGGAAAGAAAAGAAACAAGAAACAAACATTGTCCCAGTTTCCAGTCAGGAATCTGAGTGTGGCTTTAGTGGTGGATGAGACTCGAGTGTCATGTTAGCAGTGAGTGGAAGCTGCTTTCAACCACCTCTGAAGATTAAAGGAGCAGTGGGCGCCATTCTGAGTCATTTCATGATGTCACTGGATTAGTTCCCTGTAAGCTCCTGAGCTCCACCGACCATTGACAGGAACTCTTAGTTGTTTTGCAATGTGGACAGCTTCCCACAGAGCAAGCTAGCGAAAGAGATCGAGCCCCAAGATGGAAGTCTCAACCTTTGAATAAACTGAGTTTTGATTTGATATTGATACCTCATCACTTTTGCTGTATTCTGTTCATTGAGGCAGGACAGGAAGTCCATCCAACAGCAAAGGAAAAGAGCTCACGCAGCAGCAAGCAAACAGGAGTTAGGCCTCTGTGAGCTCCCTCAGCTACTGCCTGCTACCACGGGCACATGCAGGAACCTATAGCTAACGGCACTGATGTTATGTTTAATAGTGAATAATGAGAGCGCCCCTCCCCAAGGCAGGGAACAGCAAGAAGACACAAACTCTCCCTGGCTCCATTCTGGAGGGACTACACAGTGCAACAGACAATAAATAAGACCTGAAGGCCAGTAAGCAAAAGGTGAACTGTTTCTCTCTGCCCTGAGGACAAAATAGTTTATATGACAAATTCTAAAGAATGCACACACACCAAATACCCACCCTCCACTCCTAGTACTAAGAAGGGAAATTTTCTACTACAGAATAAAAATCAAAACGCAAAAATCTGTTACATTGCTACATCCTGATAGCAAGCAATTAAAGATATTTAAAACATAATACTTTATGTTATTATGATATTATTTATAGTACTTTATGTATGTATATAACATATAGTAAACACTGAGTGGAAAAAATAATACAATTTACAACACAAAACACAAAATACCTAGAAATCTAGCAGAAGATATGAAAGGCTTGTGTATGGAAAATTAGAATTATCATGATGACAGAAACTAAAGAAGCTTTAAACAGGCAGAGTTCTACCATATTAATGTATTGTAAGACACAGGAGAGTGCTATGGTCTGTTCCCTTCAAATTGAGCCAATGCCAATCACAACACTAGCATGCTCTTTTGTGGATATTGGCAGACCGATTAGATTATCTGAAAATTCAAAGGATGTGAATAGTCCAAAAGCAAATATAAAGACCAAATAGACATTCCATCTATGTTCACAAGCACACACAATAAATGTTCTACCCATGTTCATAAGCACAGACAATAAGTGTTCTATCCACATTCACAAGCACACACAATAAGTGTTCCATCCATGTTCACAAGTACACACAATAGACATTCCATCCAAGTTCACAAGCACACACAATAAGTGTTTCATCCATGTTCACAAGTACACACAATAGGCATTCCATCCATGTTCACAAGCACACACAATAAGTGTTCCATCCATGTTCACAAGCACACACAATAGGTATTCTGGAAATCCATGTTCACAAGCACACACAAGAGGCATTCCAGAAATCCATGTTCACAAGCACACATAATAGGCATTCCATCCATGTTCCAGTTCTGGGGGATCCAATGGCTTCTTCTGGCCTCTCTAGGCACCAAATGCACGTGATGCACAGACATATAGGTAGGCAAAACACCTGTACATAAAGTAAAATAAGAACAAATGTTTAAAAAATGATGAGACTAATATCACTTTGATACCAAACCCAGACAGTGACACCACAGGAAAAGAAAACTACAGGTCAGTTCTCTCTGGTAAACATAGATGTGGAAAATTCCCAACAAAATATCAGCAAAGCAAACGCAGTAACACATTAGAAAGATAGTTCACAACAACCAAGTGGAACACAAGCATGCTTACCATATGCAAACCAACAGATGGGATACATTCCATTAAAGGAATGAAATGCAAGAAACACCTGGTCATCGCATTGGGTGCGGAAAAAAAGCATTTGACACTCTAAACAGGCATTTTCTATAGTTTAGACACAGAAGGAGATTGCCTCGCCGTCATAAAAGCCATTTGCGAAAAAGCTCAAAGTTAATGTCATAGTCAGTGGAGAAGATGGAGCTCTTGAACTCAAAGCTTAGGGACAAGACAAGGGTGCTGCTCAAGCCTGTTCTGTGCAGTGACATGGAATGCTAGCAAGAGCAATCAGAGAAGAAGAAGAAGTGGAAGGCATACCAATGGAGAAGGTCAAACGAAGTTATCACCCTTTGTCGACACCATGACCCCAAAGATGCCACAAGTATGAGAATAAATGAATTCAGCAAAGCTCTGTGTTTAAATTAGTTGCATCCTCATTCATCATAACCACCTAAAGGAAACCCGGGGAGCCACCCACTTATGAAAGCATTGAAGCCAAACAAAGTACTTTAATAAACTCAGCCAAGAAGGTAAAAGAGCTACCTGCTGTGAAATGTGCATTTCTGATCAAAGAAACAGAAGAATATATATATATATATATATAGAAAGATACCCTATATTTATATATTAGAACATTGTTTTAAATGTCCACACTGCCAAAAGCAATATATAGATTCATAATGGCACCTACCAAACTTACTTTGAAATTTTTTATAGGAATAGTAACAAAAATTCTAAGTTTGTATGGAACCATAAAAGACCCTGAGTAGCCAGAACAATTTTGAGAAACAAAAACAAAGTTGGAGGCACTACATTTTCTGGCTTCAAAATATACTACAGAGATGACAATCAACACAATGTGACTGATAAACAGACACAAATGCCAGCAGACTAGACCCACATAATAACCCAACCACATGCTTAACTAATCTTTTTGGCACCAAAATCAGTGACACCAAAAAGACACAGTATGGGAAGTCTTCCTCCTCAATAAGGGGTGGCGGGAAAGTGGATGCCCACATGTGGAAGAATGAAAGGGGACTCCTGTATACCATAAAAGTCAACCCCAAAACCAAAGGCCTAAATTAAAAAGGCATTCAGCGTCACTAATCATCATGGAAATGAAAAAATCAAAACCATGATGAGCTAGCACCTCCTGCCTAGTAGAACGGTTCTCATAGATAGATAAACAGTAACTAGTGTTGGCAGCGGTGTAGAGGAAAAGGAACCCTTATCTGCTCTTGGTGAGGACAAACATTGGGCAGTCACTACGAATAGTACACGGATGAAATAACCCTCCAATTAAAGCCCCACAGTCCCATGTTCACTGTAGTATTACAATACCCAGGGAATGGAAAAAGCTAAATATCCATCAATAAATGACTGGCTAAAGAAGACTATGATGTGGGGTGTGTGTGTGTGTGTGTGTGTGTGTGTGTGTGTGTGTGTGTGTGTGAGAGAGAGAGAGAGAGAGAGAGAGAGAGAGAGAGAGATTGAACACTATTCATCCTTTAAGAAGAGACTCTAGGGCTAGGAGGATGGCCCTGTGCATAAAGTACTGACTGTATAATCATAATGACCTGAGCTTGGCTGCACCCACGTACAAAGGCCAGATGTGGCAACGTGTGCCCATAACACCAGCACTGGGAGGTAAAGACAGGAGGATCCTGGGGACTCACAGGCTATCAAGTCTGGTAAATCAATGAGCTCCAGGTCTAGTGAGAGACCCTATCTGAAAACATAAAGGGGAGAGCAATACAAGACAACACATAACGCCAGTCTTTGAGTTCCACAAGTCCGTGTATGGGAGAGTGTGTCCCTCCAATGCACACACAAATCTGTCATTTGCCACAACTTGGACAAATTTGGAGAACGTTGTAGGAGCTGAAATAAGGTAAGTCACATGCGTGACCTTGCCTCCTTTTATGCAAAAAAGACATAATCTCATGTGAATTTTTGATAGTTTTTTGACTTACAATAATCCTTTACTATGAATAAATACATCAAACCATCATGTGGTACACCCTAGATACTTTTTACTGTAATAAAAATGCAGCATTGCTAACATATTTAGAGAGCCTCACTACCCAGTTTTAAGATTTATTATAAAGCTCTAATAACTAGGATGGTTCAGCACTGACACAGAAATAATCAAATACACCAGCAGATTGGGATGCATAGTCCAGAAACACACTCACACAGGAAATTTTTGGTAAAAGACCCAAACCAACTCACTTAGCAGAACAAAGGCTTATTTTAAATAATACTGTTAGGTTGTTTTTAATAGTGCTGAAATAACTGGGTATTGATATGGGAGAAATGAAATTGAAAGTTCAAAAACAAACTAATCTATGGCGGCAAAAAGAAAAATAGTTGCTGACTCCAGGTGGTTGAGGAAGAAGGCTCCGGGGTGGTCATGGGCCTGCTTGTGTTTGGTCCTGGGGTTGGTCCTGTGCGTATGTTTTTCTCAAGATTCATCAGGCTACACACTTAAGAGTGTACATATTGGTAAACTTTACCTAAAACTTGTAAGAGAAACCCTCACACTGACTGCTGAGTAGAGACAAGATAGGAACATGGCTGTGAGAAAACATCCAGAGCTGTGGCTGTGATGCAGGGAAGAATGGACACGATGTGACCACAGTGGAGTCTGGGTCAGGTTTGAAGTAATAGTCCCTTCTAGGACATCTTCTCTTAGGGTGACATTATTTAAATCTCTGGATGCTTCCGGTGTACACCACTAGCCCCATCACAATAACTGCAGTACAAACCTGGTTGGGCACCAGTTCCACACCTGCCCTGTGCCTGTACCACCACATGCCCATCCAGGTTGCTAATCATCTTCTCCTTTCAGAGGTGGTTTTTAATAAGATAGAATCAGCCTATATTCTAAGCTGCCTTCTTCCATGTATTAGTTATATCTACATATGGATCTGTATCTATCTCCTGAGTTTTTTATGAGGACTCCATATGGATGAAATACTGTTTATTCCTAGTTTTAAATAGGATACTACCTGCTATGCTGCAGGTACTAACAAAATACCATCTTCCTTTTAGGTCAAAAATGCCACGAAGCCAAATGCTGTTCATAGAAGGTTGTGGTGTGTGCAAGTTTGCTCAGCTGGGAAACACCAACAGAGCTCACAAGATTTTAGATAGTATAAGTCTGGCTTCATTAGAACATACAAATGCCAAAGCTTCTAATGAAATTCAGATTTGTGGAGGGTTTGTTCAACTTTGTGTTTAAAAAAAACATACTTCTAAATAAAATCTCAGGAAAAGACTTATGCAGGAGAAAAGCTAATAAAAACTGATTTAAACAGTATATCGTGAAGCAAAATTATGATCTATCAAAAGCAACAGAGGAAGACTGACAGAGTTAGGCTCTAGCCTACTGACAATGTATTAGGGTTTTAAATGTAGGGAAAGTGTTCTTAGCAAAGGGAGAAGGTTCTTTGTTCGCCTCAAAGCATGAACCACTGTAGGAGTTCCCTAAGAGGTCAGTGTCCTTGTGATGGGCCCTGGGTGAGCTGCCATCTTTAAGTCAAACAGTAGCAGAACACTTGTCCCCAGAAGCCAAGCAGAGCAACAGTATTAAACACACACACACACACACACACACACACACACACACACACACACACACACACGGCAGAGCATGCTGTGGAACACCAGGCTGAAGGGAACAATTGCTCTCAGGGAAGGGGGTACTGGCTTCCAGTCAGAGAGGGAAATGAGCAAACAAGTACAAAGCTCCACTCCACCCAAAGCCACTGTTCAACCACAGTCCCCAGGGACAGAGAGAATTCAACAGCAAGAATATGAGAAGCTGGACAATCGCTAACAGACGAAGCAGATCTGAAAAACCAAGTCCTAAACCACCAGTAATGAAGGGAGAGAATCAGGGGTCCGCACCTGCAACAATTCTGTGGTGTGCATCTACAAAGAAGAGGGCTGTTTTAGACTCGTGAAGACTGCCGAACTGTCAAACGTCCTTGTCCCCTAAGACCACCACAACAGTAAGAGACTCAAAGAATAGGTTCTGGAGAATCTGAGGAATTCTTGGGATCGCCAAGTCCAGCAGAAGGTAGAAGAACAGAACAAAACAGAAAGATTATGAGAAACAAAACTATTGTCCTGGAATTAGCTGTGTCGCCTCCCCTCCCCCAAACATATCAAAGCCCTACCCTGAGTAGGATTATATGTGGAGATAGAGCCTTCAAAGGGGTGGTTAAGATGAAAGGATGCTGAAGGAGGAGCCCTCTGCAATGAGATTTATCTCCTTATAGGAGAAGGTAACCACAGGAGTGGGGACTCTGTCCACGTGTGCACGGAGCAAGCCACGGGCGACACCATGGTCATGTGCTCTCTTCAGGGCAGGAAGAGAGGCTTCACCTCGGACCTGTTACACTGGTGCTCCACCTTGGACTTCCAGCCCCCAGAGTGTCAAGATGTAGATGGTCTCAGCCGAGATCGTAGTGGAGAATGATCTCCAAACAGTTGAGTGACAGACCTGGGAAGCACCAGGCAGCCTGAGAAGGTCCTAGGAGGGAGCCTTCAGGAAGACAAAGCTGATAGAACAAAGATTGTAAATACAAGTTTGAGATGAATTTAATTCTACTGAGAGTCGGGTGTTGAATTAGTGACACACACACATAATCTGCGCAGAGTGCAAAGGTCCAAATCCTGGGAGGAAATGTGGGTCGGGATTGATGTCATTATGGCTCCACTGTGAACAGTGTTTTGAAGATCAGTGCAGTGTAATTACTGGCCTAAGTACTGACCTGGGAGATGGACACTGTAGCTGTTTAAGAATGAGATGGGAAGTGTGGTGTTGACAGGCAGTGAGGAGGAGCAGCAGCTAATTCTAACTCCATCTTCCCTAGTGAGAAGTCAGCAGATGGTGTGAGGATGAAAAGTTTAGACAGATAAACAACATATGTATGTTATCGACACTGGGAAAAGTATTTAAAAGGCTAAACTAGTAAAGTAGGTGCCTCTGGGAAGCTGGAAAGAGAGAAAGGCAGAAGATGTACAGTGTGTGTGTGTGTGTGTGTGTGTGTGTGTGTGTGTGTGTGT